>JANTNU010000007.1:1765138-1776050 GCA_024752395.1 Erythroxylum havanense | reverse complement strand
TCATGGAATAATTAATATGTTATGTATATACAATTATGTTAACTACATATATAAAGAAAGTAGGGCATACAGGTATAAAACATCTTTATCGAAATTTATTTCAATTGTCTGCATATGAAAGAATATGTTAATCTTGGTTTTCCTCAAATAACACAATATTGATACAATCATTGTCGTCATTATCAATATCTAGTTGAAATCTAATTGAGTTGTGAGAATTAAGAAGGTTTGATAGTACGTAATTTTATCTCTACGTAGTATTACCATAGTATTTTAAACATGTGTGGAATAATTAATAGTTAACGTACCTAATACATAAGGCTTTTTATTTTGCGAAAGTCTAGAGAGAGTCATGATGTACGCAACATTTTTTTATATATTTTTACAAATAGACTATTTTCGTAACTTAAATCTGTACCCTTAGGATCATAAAGAAGTAATTTTATCAATTACTTCAAGATTTACCGTCGTTGAATAATTAATATGTTATGTATATACAGTAATGTTAACGACATATATAAACAAAGTATGGCAGACAGGTACAAAACATCTTTATCGAAATTTATTTCAATCGGCTGCATATGAAAGAAGAGGTTAATCAACAATATGGACGACAGATTTGTATGTATTTGTGGGATATATAAAATACCCCACGTTTTTTCAAAATTAAAAAAATCAGCATACCTACGTGTTCATTCAAAAAAGTTTTTGACATGGTCCAGAGCCATTACGATATATCTCTCGAATTTCCTCGTCCCACCTATCCCAATTGTATTTTAAAGAAAAGATTAATATACGTAAAACTTGGGACCAGAGATTAAACCTTATTGCGCTGTACCACTTTTGGTGCTATATATGTGGTCCTAAGGCGTTTTGTGCGATGGAGATGTCTCTGAACTTTTTGTCTTGGAACGAAGCAATTATTACTTGAAGACACAATTTTGGGCTACCCTGAGCATAAAACCGGACAGGGACTTACACGTCTCCCAGACGGTGGGGGAAGAGTAGTGACGAAGACGCCGTGCTTATTCGACCTCTAAATGGCTCACTTTTCGTTTATGGCTTCTTGTTTTTCTATTTTTGCTTTGCTACTCCAGCCACAATAATGCTTGTGGCTACTGGCTAAATATGATTCGACAAGATGCAGACTGAGACTGAACATGAGTTTGGGATCCACGTCGGTCCCAGAAATCATTTCTCCTTTTCAAACTACGTGTCACATGGTAATGGTGTTCTCCGTATGATAAGATCTTCTGTTCAATATTACCCTGTCTCATAAAATTTTAATCATTTATTTTGCAGGACCTATGTGGGATCAATATGAAACTTACATAAATAAATGATTAAGATTTATTAGACATAATAAGACATCATAATATTAGTTCTCTGTGATGAAAATAATAATTCTCACGAGCTTCTCTCTGTGTAACGAGACAGAGAGATGAAGACAAGTTTTTATCGTGTAAAAGTACCTCATGCTTTGGTTAACAAAGCATTACCTTTAAATACATATAACTGAATTCTAAAAATATCATAATCACTTAACAAGCAACTCTTACGAGCAATATAAATATAAGATTATTAATTAAGATATTTATTAATTACATATTAAAACTTAATTTAATTTAATTAATAATTTAATATAATTATAATAAATTATTAATTTAAATTAAATTAAATTATTCATGTATTCAACTTCTCCAAAGATATTGATATTTTTGGATTTTAACAAAAAACTCTTGAATTAATATTGCAACACAGTTAGGTATGTCTTTAAGTAATTAATTGAACCTGTCCTATCACTTTAAAAGGTTACTAATATTTGTATCTTCAATTCCTAAATTTTAGTTCTAAGCACACTTTCAGTAGTCCAGCAATGGGATTTTAAGATGGCTAAGATAGATGATGTCCGAGTACAATACAAGAGAAGAAAGAATTAGCGACGGAAACTTATCGACGGCAAACATACTGTTGCAAATTACCAACGAAAAATCTATTTTTGTCAGTAAAATTGACGAGAAAATTTTCGTTTAGCGACGGTACTAATATTAGTCGTTAAATATGGAGAGAAATCATTCCGACAAATTTTGCGATAGACTTTAGCGACGATATCAGATATTCGTTAGTAAAAAGGCGAAAATTACAGACGAAAAATCTATTTCCGTCAGTAAAATTAACGAGAAAATATTTTTTTAACGATGGTACTAATATCCATAGCTAAATATGAAAGGAAATCATTTCGACAAATTTTGTGATGGATTTTAGTGACGATATAAGATTTCCGTTGGTAAATTTAGTGACGGTATAGGATATCCATCGATAAAAAGACGGAAAATATTGGCGGAATAAAAAAGTTTTTGAGTTTACCTACAAAAATTTCCGTTGGTAAATTCTTTTTAAATTTAAACTCACCCGACATCTTTCTCCACTTGTCTCTTCTTCTTCTTCCTTCTTCCTGTGTCTCATCTTCAGTTTTCTTCTCTTCAGTTTTTCTATTGTGGACTCCTTTTTCACTTGTCGGGGTTGTCTTTTCTGGCCATTGTCATCGTGTCCCACCTGCCATTTCCTCCTTCTTCCTCCTCCAGATCTACCGCTGAGTTGTTGGAGTTGTTGCGTCGTCAAGGTATTTGTCTTCTTCGTGATCTCTTGTAATCGATTAACTATTGCATTTAGGAGTTTTTATTTAAAGGTTTTGTGATTTTAACTTTCCTTTTCTTTCTTGTTTTGATTCGGTGATGTGTTTCAGAAAAATCGGAGCTATAGAAGCATTAAACAAACAGTGAAGAGACTAGAGGAGGCTGTAGTCTATTGTAGAGGCTTCGAGAGAGAGATGTTGTTGAAAAGATGATTGGTTGTATGCTGAAAGAGGTTGAGAAATTTGTGCCTAGTTCTGCTGAAGATAAAAAGAAGAGTCTTGAAGAACACCTTGTTAACGATGATGGTGACTTTTTTTAAAAAAATTAATTTTATTTACCTACAGAAAATAAAATTCCGTCAATAAAATGATCGATATTTACAAACAGAATATTTAGATCTGTAGATAAATTTACCGATGGAATATTTAAATTCGTAGGTAAATTTACCTACAACCGTTTTAACGACGTCGTTATCCGTCAGTAATTTCTATCGTTATTTTGTATTACCGACGGAATGTAAACGTTTTCCGAAGGTAATTTCTATCACTAAACGATCTTTTTCTTGTAATGGTAGTAGCATTATGCTGATTGGACAATAAATTTTCAATTAAATTTTAATAAGTAAATTTTCTATTATGATCTTTTAGATAATACTTTTGATTGATATCCAACGGAATTTGTTAATTTATAAATTTTCTATAAGAATTATCATACAGTTAAAATTATGATGAAATGACATTTATAATACTTAAACTGCAATTAGGTATTGTTTTTAAATTATTTATATTTTTATCAATATGATATATTGAAAGAACATAAAAATAGTACATATTTTGTTTCTTTTTTTTATAAAAACTTAATTGATTTTATAAATTAAGATATGAAAATAATTAAATAAAAATGTGGGTGTTTATTAGAGAATAAATTCATTGAAGTAGTCTGATTCTTAGGATTCTAAATAGATTATCATTTTTGTGTCTACATATGTCCTAATTATAATAGTTGTATAATTGATCCTTAAACTAGAGATTACCAAATTATCTCATATGAGAATTATTATACTTTGGTGCTACTTATGATCTATTTTATTGAGAGCAACTCAATTGATAATGTTTGGATATAGTATAAACTCTATGAAGTTAATAGAGTAAGTTAATAAAAGATTTACTACTTTAAAGTATGAGATAAGCAATTCTAAAGTTCCCAACCCTTTAGGAGTTTTTCAATTTAGTGCCCAAGCTTGAGCACTTTAGGATTGATTATCCCTAAGTAATTAAAGAGAATGCTATACTATTCTTAATTAGTAATGATTTGAAATTTTTTTGTCTAAGTCACTTGAAATTTGTTAAGATTGTTCTCAAATATCATTTATAAATTAATTACTAATTTGTAAGAATGAAAATAATTAGATTTAAATATAGTACACATTAATCTCATAATCTATGTCTAATTGAAAGTTAAGATGATGAAATGGTTAAATTATGATTATAACATGTATCGATAGGTTAACTCAAATCACTTTGATATTTATAATATTTGGGTGGTTATGATATATTGCTAGACTTTAATTTTGATCTATAATTATAAATTATTTAATTAAATAATTAAAGATAAATAAAATATAGTTTTAATTTAGTTAATTCTAATTATGAATTATAGTTATAATTTATATTAGGAACTTAATAGGTCACACATTTAAAGCAATTAAAGAGAGAAAAATAATTTAATTATGTTAAATTTAATTGTAAAGTTTAAGAAACTTTTAGCACTAAAGATGAGATATTTGATTTTATTAACATAAAAATACAATTATAATTATTTTTTAAAAGCTTTTCTAAGAAGTCAGTTGACTGTTTGGCTATCAATTAAAAAATAGCTTTTTTAAAAGAATTTTATACAGTAGATTGTTTGATAACATAAAAATAAAAAATACTTTTATTAATTTTAACTATATTTTATTTTGTAATAAAAGTTGTTTATGCGTATAAAAATTATTTAAAGTATATTAAACAATATGCAAATCACAATATATTAATTATTATATAATTTTAAACCATATGAAATATAAATAAAAATATATCGAACTAAATATTTTATATAATTATAACATAAGAAAAACTAATATTAAAAATAAATATTAGAATATATAAAAAAGTCAAATAATATTATATAAATCCCAAAATAAACATGAAAATGAATTTGTGAGTATTGTAAAAATTATGTGTAAAACATAAAAGTAGAAGAGACTAAAAAAATAGACTCATTAATTGATATGAAAATCTACCTGAAAAAATACTTTTTTGAAAAGTTTCAAATTTGAGATTCTTAAAAAGCTGTATTTTAGCTGTTAAAAAAGTTATATCTACTAAAAAAGTGCTTTGTTTATTTTACAGTCAAACAGTCATTTAAAAAAAATGTTTCTGCAGTGAAATAAATGCTTATTCACCCTTCAAAAACTCAACCAAACAAGCGTTTAATCTTTTTCTATACAAAGGGAAAGACAATAAGTGAACTATTTCTTTTGTTAATCTCTTTTAAAAGATTTAAGTTCTCGTTCTTTACTCTATAGATATCATTATTAGTTAGACAATTAAATAATTAATGGTTAACAACTTTATTAGAGAAGAAAAAAATTGTAGGATACCTAAATCATGTTTATGTTTAACCTTTTTATTTCTTAATTATTATTTAGAGTTATTTTGTTAAAATGATCTTTTTGAAAATTGTAAAAACTATTCCATTATACTTGTGGCTTGATTCTGATTAATTTTCCAATAGAACTATCATATGATTACAATATTATATTTGAAATTTCATAATTGGATCTTTAACATACTTCTCTAAAGAGAAAAACATGATAAAACATCATTAAGCCTAAATCAATTATCTCAAACCCACTAATCATCATCCTTCTAACATCTTTGATCAAAGCACATTATTAGTTGTAAAAAAAAAGAAATAATGTACTTATAAATACATAGTAGGTAACTTAGTAACCCCTTTTTGGTTTTAGCATACAAATATGATTTAACTAGATGTTATAAATTCTAAACTTTATGAAGCATCCATCAATCATTAAGTATCTAACAGTTTATACTTATTTAAGGTCTCATCATGGGTTTCTAACTTGGTAGTAGTTCTTTTTCCTTTAATTTTAAGATAAATTATATTTAAAATCTTGAAAATTTTCTAATTTTATGCACTAGCTAGAACTACCAAAAATATCAATCAAATGTTATAACTTTCAATTTATTGCGAAAAAAAACATATCAGTAACTCTATAGCCAACTGTATTGATGCGGAACACAATATAGGTGAGACCCTTTACAAGTCAACAATAACATGGGATATAAAATAATTATAATTGAAATAATAATAACAAACAATAAAATCAATTTAACAATATTTTTTTAATCAATTCAATTGTCTTCTCATTGAAATTTCATGTGTCTTCTAAGGTTTTTATCTAAAATATTAGTTTCAAAATGACTCGTAATCTCTTTTCTTTTCTACATCGATTTTTGCTTTTTTAAAAATTGATTTTGTACTAAATTGTCTTTGAAAGACTAAATAACATGGTGACTAATCTCTTTATTAGGAAATGAATCCCACTTACACCGAATGTTTATGTATATATCAAAGTACCCATATTTAAATATTGCAACTTTTTGCTTACATTTGATGATTGCAATAGCAATGTAAAGAATGGTTATGAAAATAGCTTTAGAGCACTTCCTACATCATTTAACATCTCATTTTCATGGCATTGCGTCCCCAACCTAAGCTTCCTCTTTTCCCTCCTTACCTCCTCCTCTACTCCACATTCCTCTTATTGGTTAATGATCTTCAGCTTTTGTTATCAAACTCCTATTTTTGTCTTTTCAACTTCTGCCCAATGTGCCTTATCTTATTTTGTTTAGCTTCCACTTCCCTCCTTCATTTCCATTCATGTACTCTCCTTACTTTTCAATTCTACCTGTGGAGTTCTTTTACATAATAGGTATTTTTATTACCCAGTAGACAAAATACTATGTCATCTTCTAAATTTTCCCACCACTAGAAAAAATTCAATCTCCTCCAGTTCCTTCTTCATCTACTTCACTAAAATCTCCTTCAATGTCTGTCCCTACTCTTCTACCTCCTCATAATCACCTTCTTGTTTTTATTACTTATGATCCATCTAGTAATTGTCCTATTTCTTTTCTACCAATCCTTCGTAGGTTTAAGTTGTTGGCAATATGAACTCTAAAGGTAAGCCTTTCTACTCTCCCCTAGTATTACTTCTAACAACCTAATAGTGTCACCTCCCATCTCCATTTTTTATGTTAGAGCTTAGAAGTGGAAATCCACTCTAGTTGGTTTCTTTCAGGATAATAAAATTTCTTTTCCTATTGTGAAAACTTGGGAAACTAGCAACTTAAAGCAATCTGGCCTTCTTGATGGCATGCTTAACAACCAAGACATTCTTCTTCAAATTTAACTCTCCTGATGTAGTGGAGCAATTATTAATTCTGATCCTTAGCACATTTACAATAAACCTTTCCTTATTCAAACGTGGAGACCTAGTGTTAAATTTGAAGAGAACTGACAGACTAAGATACCTTTATGGCTTTATATATATGATATACCTTTTGAATATTGGACCACTGAAGGATTGAGTTTTCTAGCTAGCTCAATTGGTAAATCTCTATATTTTGATTAAATTGGTAACCAATTGGAAAATTTTTTAAAACATATAGCTTTGAGAAACTGATGGGTGAAGTTTAGGTTAAGGTTCTTATTGGAGACATCAGTAAGGACTTCCATTCTTATACTTTGGTAGCCAATAATAAATATAATATTGATTGTGCTAATCATTCTATGGAAACTAATAATCCTATAGATAGTATAGAAGTAGTTACTCCTACTGTAAAGCAAGAATAATTGAAGTCCTTGCACGTGAATTAGTAATCACAACTCAAGCATAAGGTATTGACGCTAATTTCAAAACTATGTCAAGAAGAAGATTTGGTAGAAAGAAGAATACTTCTTCTATTTCCTAATGTCTTTTTGTTCATGGAACATTAGGGGTATGAATTCCCTTATAAAAAAAGCAAGTGATTAGAGAATTTGTTATAAAAAATAAGCCCTGTTTGATAAGTATTCTGGAAACCCAAATGAAGAAGAACATCAGTAGCCTCCTATCTTTTGTTTTTAATAATAGTTAGAGGTCCATCTCTAATCAAGATTCTCACCCATAATTGGTTCCACCATTACTGACCAATTGATTGCAAGTATTTCCTAACATCTATTTAAAGTCTTAGATATTTCTATCATATATGCTATCAATTATGTCTCTTAAATGCTTTCCTAATGTAGTAAGCTAAAAGAGCTAGCACTTGGTATCAACTCTCCTTAGCTCTTGGTTGGTGATTTCAATTCTATCATTCATCATGATGAAGCTGAAGGTTATCATTCCAACAAACCTATATGTCATGATCTTAAAATTTACTTAGCTGATCTTCAGGTTTCTAATTTACCTTGGGGGAAATTTTTTCACTTGGAGTAATAAACACAATAATGAGACCTTATTGAGGAAAAAACTTGATAGAGGCTTATCCAATTTGCTTTGGTTGTAACATTTTCTAACAATGGTTTCTATTTTCCCAACACAACATTTCTAATCACTCTCCTATGGTTGTTAAGTTTGAACTAGACCATGCTCCTCTTACATATCCTTTTTGATTCAGTAACTTCCTAAATTCCATATCTGGTTTTATAGGATGCTGTTATAAAAGGTTATGTTTCTCATTTCTACAGCTCCAAGCAATTTCAATATTGTATGAAAATCAAAAACATCAAAGATGAAATTAAAAGCCTTTCAAAAGGCAATTGTGGGGATCCTTCATCAATTGTTGAACACCACAAAATTTGCTCTTAATAAGCTCAAAATAACCTATACATTAATTACTCTTATCTAAGGCTTTAAGAGGTAGAAAATATTACATTGAACAATAACTCAAAAGCTATTAACTTCTACTACTCTGTATTGAAACAAAGATCTAGGATTAAGCAAATACAAGATGGAGACAAAAATATGGGTTTCTTTTATAGATCTATTGTTATGAGGGAAGCCTCAAACAAAATTGTTACATTTAAAAGCAATAGTTCTTTGTTTCAAACCCAAATTCCGTTCATCCATGAAGCCAATTATTATTTTTAATCATCATTAGGTTTTTCTTTTTTGTATGCTCCTCTGTAGCATTTATTAAGGAAATAGTTCAACAAAAACTATCTACTTAGGAAATGGAAACTTTGGCCTCTCTTGTTACTAGATCTAGTATTGAATGTGCCTTGATATCTCTATCTCCTCGTAAAGATCTAGGACTAAATGGCTTCAACTTAAACTTCTTTATTAAAAACTGGTCCATTATAGACAATATGGTCTTTGAAGCGATCTTGGAATTCTTTAACAATGGCAAGCTTCTCACAATCATAAATAACACTTTAATTACTTTAGTTCCTAAAGGGAAATATCATAAATCTTTAAAATACTGCAAACCCGTCTCCTGATATAACTCTATTTACAAAATCATTTCCAAAGTGATTCCTTTAAGATTGCAGCCTATACTTCATAGACTTATTGACTCATCTCAATCTGTTTACATCCCTATGAGAGAAACTAGAGATAATATAGCATTAGCTCAAGAACTTTTCAAACACCAGAAACAACAGTAGGAAAAATTGTACACTCAAAATTGATTTTGAAAAAGATTATGACATGTTGGACTAGTACTTCATTCTCAGTGTTCTCCAAGCCTTTAGTTTACTTGATATTTTCAAATAATAAATTCGCCAAAGCATCTAAACCATTTTTCTCATAATTTTAGTGAATGGTGAACCTAAAAAATATATCAATGTTGCTATAGGTATTAGACAAAGTGACCCCGTCTCCCACACTTATTCTCTTTGGTCTCTAGAGATTTATGTAGATTGTTTTAAAAAAATTCCACTAGAAAAGGAATATTAAAATTTCATTCAAAATGCAAAAAGATTGAAATATTTAGTCCGAGTTTTTTTAATTATATATTTTCCTTCTTAAAAGTTGACATCCCTTCTGTGACATCCATTTGTAAAGCCTTCAAAGTCTTTAACAACATTTCAGGCCTTGCTATCAATAAGGACAAGTCTAGCCTATTTATTTCAGTAAGTGCAACTCAATCTTTAACTAGACTATCATTAATTACTAGCTTCAAGATGAATCACTTACTTGTTAAGTATCAAAGTATTCCTATCTCCCCAATTATTCCTGTTTTAATAGACTTTAAGACTCTTATTGAAACTATTAGGAGTAGGATTGAAAGATGGTCCTCTAGATCACCTTATCTAGATGGAAGATGTCAATTGATTAGATTTGTACTCTCTTCTCTAAGTACATACTGGGCTTATCATATTATCTTCCCTCAGGATGTTATCAAAACTAGAAAAAAAATATCTCAAAACTTCGTATGGTTAGCTAGCACTAGCAAAACTAGAAGTAACAGATAAGTTGGTTTAAGGTTTGCTCACGTAGAAAGCATAGAGGTCTTGAAATTTTATCTATAAAAAACTTAATTATTTTATCTTAGTCAAAAGGTTATGGAGACTCATCCAAGATAGACAAGTATTATGGTTAAACGGATGTATACATACTACATTAAGCATCAAAACATCTAAGCTACTAATGTAACACACCACTATCATAGAGTATATGCCCAAACATCTAAAAGAAATCGGAGAACATACCCTATGAGAATGACATGTTAAAACAATCATATTCACTTATTATGGCATCATAGAAACATAATCATTTTAAGGATAAACTTTTCCCATTTCATTAACAAAACATAACTTACATTGTAGCATTACATTTTACACTCCATATATTTACTTTACAAAAACATTTATGAGTTCACTTTTCTATACAAAATGTTCTACATGAAATGAAAAACTAAACAAACACATTCTATTTAAACTCTTCAGATATCAACCGACCAGACCTTTGAACCATTTCTTGTTCCCAAAATTGATAATACTAGACTTTAACTAGATTCCTTTACAAACTAGGTCTCCTCGGTATCTGAAAATCAACATTGCAATTTTGATGAGTTTTGCGAACTTAGTGAGTGAACCATCATCAATGTGCTCACTAAGGTTAAAACAAAACATCATAAGTATATAACCAAATTCACAAGTATATCACATTACTCATAATCAAATCCTATATATCACATCATTCAATTTTGTATACCAAATCA
>JANTNU010000007.1:1709191-1725307 GCA_024752395.1 Erythroxylum havanense | reverse complement strand
CAGCCGTGAACAGAACGTACTACACTTTCCCGCATAGCGGTCCAGTGTAGCCGTGAACTTATGGGAGTCCGAAATCAAAGCTCCAATGCCACTAGCGAGCAGGCGGGCGAAGCCTTTAAAAAGAGACAGTGCACTGACTCGACTTATGGGACCAAACCAAACCCACATAACACATAATTCAAACTTGAAAATCGGATTGCCCAAAGGCATATTTCAAAAATTAATCTTTTCATGATCATGTCACACTCAACACGAGTTCTCTTGTGGTTTGTGAATTCGATGTTATATGTCCAATTATCTCTTTTAGGGAGAATTTCAAATAAGTGGTAAATAATGAAAAAAGAGGAAATTGTTAAGATATAAGTGATTATATCTTATTACTTAAATTTGGACATTATATGATAATTGGACCTAGTTGTGTTTATGTGGGACTCTTTCAAGACAAGTGTTGATAAGAAACAGAGGTGTTGATAAGGCTTAAAATCCTAATCAAGGATTTTTTGAATTGATTGTTTTTGGGATAATGGTTATCCAAGGATTTAAATTCTTCTAGGAATTTTGAATTGATTATGGCAGATGTAATATGATTGGGATCTTGATGTGCATTGAATTGAATGTTTTCGTTTTTGGGAAGGAGTTATTGACAGCTTGACAGTTGGGATTTTTAGGGAAAATATCAATATGCTTTTATAAGCTGATTTTGTGAAGATAGATCACGCAACCTAGGTTTGTATCATTAGGGCTGTAATTTTTGATGAATTATGAACCTAGGCTAAAATGGGTGTGTAATGTTTCTCTTGTGGTTTGGTCATTGAAAGGGTATTTTTTTTGCTGAATTTTTTTCCTCTCTTGGCTTATACGATACTTGGCTATGTTTTGGTTGATATCGTGGTTGGGTATTCTTTTATTATTCAACGAAAAATTGAGGGTGTTCCTCGAGAGTTTTGCAGTTGATTTATTTTTTGGTTTATGTATTCCTTTTATTGTAGTGTTTATCATCAATTGCGTGACTCTTGGTGAATTAAATTGAACTGAGTTGATGTTGAGTGTGTGTCTGTCCATTGTGGAAGTGATTTCTAAAAAATCCAACAGCTGAATACAACAGAACTATTGATGAGCAACTTTTCGATCTGTCATTGAAGGAGTTGAATTAATTAGGGAAGTTGTCTCTATTATCTCAATTGTATTTGGCTATGTTCGTTATTATTTTTAATCACTTGAGTTATTTGTTCATAATCTTTATCGTTAAAATTTGTAGTTGAGAAAATCTTCTGTTGAGGTTAGCACAAGTTAGTCGTATTATTGGGTGTGATTTACTTTCATAGGTTCCTAGGTTGTAAGGATGAGGAATAGTATTAAGGGTTGAGTGTGATGGCTCGATAAAGCCTTGTATAAAACTATTATTATTAGTGAAAGAATTAAGTTAGGTGAGGGCTCCGTATACGTAGGCAAAATATGTCAAACTGTGTTAACAAATTTCTAACATTTATTTACATTTGTGTTATCAATTTTTATTTTTGATTTTTGTAGAATCAACCACAACCAAATCAAAAACTTTGCGGAATTATATTCTTTCAAAATTTTCAAACTCATTTCACAAAAAAATTTTCAATATAGAGAGAGTTAGAGCATTACTTAAACTTTTATCTTAAAAAATATTAAACATAAGAGATTCAACAAGGATGAGTTAAATTGTGCAAATTCAATTATTTTGTAATATATGCTACTTTCACATATTATCCCATATATTGTCTTCAAAGAAAATTTTTCTTATCTTAGTTATATACATACCATATAAGAACTAAATGTCATAAACTTTCTTTGTTACCTTAACTTTCCAAGTCTCATTCAAGCATTGTTAATTGTTTGATCAACATAGATGAACATTTAATTTTAATTTGTGTGAAACCCTTTTTATTTTAAGGTTCTTTAGCCTTTGGTTTAAGATTCTTTATTACTTCTAATGGCTTAATTGATTCGAACTAGGGGCAATTTCACAATTAGTTCACTAACTTTCATCATCTGTCATCCGTCGTCTTCGATTGTCCATCTGTCCAAGTAAGTCGTCAAACTTTTGTTTAATTTTATGTTTTGCTTGAATAAATAATTTGTTTGAATGGCAGGCAAGTCGTGGTTTGTATGTGAACTTGTATTGATTAATTGAGAAATATTAACGTAAGAAATTCATGTATAATTATGGATTATCTGAGACATAATAAACCCATAGGATGGTATATAGGCTAAAAACCCATGATGCAGCTCCTATGAAACTTATCGGTGAAGTATCCACGAGCATAGGAGTTATAATAAGTAGAACCCTTTCTCGATTCATATAGTCTAACAATGTCATATACCATAATTAAGTGAGAACTAGTAACATAAGAAATTCACGTATAATTATGGATGATCCAAGGCATAATAAACCCTAGTATGGTATATAGGATGGAAACCCATGAAGCAGCTCCCATGAAGCTTATCGGTGAAATATTCCATGAGCCTAGGAGTTATAGTGAGAAGAGCTTTTCTTAATTCACATGGTTTGATAATGCCACGTACCATAGTATTTTTTTGAATTCAAACTTAGTATATGAACTTGTACTGATTAATCCAGAACTAGTACCTTGTATTGATTTATCATTATGTTATATAAACAAAGATTGTATTTAGTAAATAAGTTTTATACTCCATGGCTTTATCATGGAGAATATTTAGAATCAAGTTGTAGTAGAAGTATTGATACAGGTGTTGATGATAGTAACAATAATTATGTAGAAGATTATGATATTAATGAAGATGGTGATGATGGGATTGGCGAGATTTTAGAGGATTATAAGAATTATATGGACTATGGATGAAATCGGTTTGCCTAATATAATTGGAAGTATTACATAAGATAATTTTTGGAAGGTATTGAAAGTTTCTCAAGAAGAATTATGTCCATGGTGCTTGAAATTCTCACAACTATAAGTTGTTGCATTTGAAGTTATATAATAAATAGAGTAACAAATCTTTTAATATGTTAATTGACTTCCTTAATGATTGGAAACAAAGTGCCCAACTCTTACTATGGAGTAAAGAAATTGTTAAGGTATATATATATATGTAAGTATGATTGTGCTATATTTTGGAAGGATAGTAAAGATCTCGAATGTTATCCCATTTATGATAAATCAAGATGGCGAGTGGATGATAGGAAAGGGAAAAAGATACAACATAAAATCTTGAGATATTTATCTATTAAGTCACGACTACAAAAGCTTTTTATGTCAACAAAAATAGTCATAGATATAAGGTGACATAAAGAGAAACACATTAATGATAACATTATGCGTCATCCAATAGGCTTAATGGCATGGAAAGTTTCCATGGTTTACAAAGGATTGACATAATGTTTGACTTGGTTTAGCCGTATATACGTTTAATACATTCAATAATATGAGTTCTTTTTATAGCATGTGGTTGGTAATTCTAGTGCCATACGATTTACCTTCGTAGAAGTATATGAAAGAGCCTTTTATATTATTTTCTTAACATATTCCAGGACATATTGCTCCTAATTAGGATATCGATGTATACATGCAACTATTACTTGATGACTTAAACCATCTCTGAGAGGTCGGATTAGAAATTTATGATGTTGTTGAAGGTGAAACATTTATAATACATGCGGCTATTTTATGGATTATAAATTATTTTCCAACATATGAGAATTTGTCTGGATGGAATACTAAAGGGTGCATGGATTGTCCTATGTGTAACCATCAAACTCATTTGATGAAGCTATAAAGTAAAATATATTATAGGGACATCATCATTATTTGGAACATGGGCATAGATGGCGAAGAAACAAATTTCTTAATGGTAAAGTAGAATTGGGTAAAGCTTCTTTGCACTTGTCTGGTGATGATGTGGTTTACCAATTATCACATTACACTTACTAAACACCTAAGTAATAGAAAACGAAAGCAAAGTATTGTTAAGCTTAGTTGGAATAAAAAAAAGCACATTTTTCAATTTTTCATGTTAGAGGGAATTGCTATTGAGGCATAATTTTGTTCTGATGCATATTGAAATTTTTTTTCTAAGAACGGCAGATCGAAAGTCCAATTAAGACTAGATTAGACTTGGAAGACATGAATATAAGAAAAGAATTGCATTTGAAAAGAAGAGATGATGGGTCATATATCATTCCACCTGCTTGTTACAACATGTCAAAAGAGGAGAAGCAAACTTTTTGTAAATTTCTTAAATCAATCAAGTTTCCTTATAGATATACATCTAATATAGCCTGTTATGTTAATGTTGAAGAGGGAAAAGTATCCGGGTTGAAAAGAAATGATTGTTATATGCTACTACAACAATTACTTCCTTTTGAAAAAATGTGGGTGTTTGTCAACTTCAGGACAATTGGGTAAGTTTTTAAAGCAATTATATTACAAGAAATTAAAAGTAGAAGAGCTTGAAAAGAATGAAAAAAGACATAGCTTTGATTCTATGTAAGTTTGAATTAGTATTCCCCAATCTCTTTTTGATGTTATGGTGCATTTGGCAATTCACTAACCATAAGAGGTAAAACTTTATGCACCGGTTCAATTTTGATGGATGCTCCCCATTTAAAGGTCATTCATATTAAATTCTACTTTAAAAATTTTATTACTTAGTAACAATTGTTAATATTTTGTATTTTGTTTATGTTTTCATGCTCTCTTAAACGCTACATATATAATAGAGCTCAACCTGAAGGGTCTATTGCAAAGACTTAAATAGCAAATGAATGGTTGACATTTTATTCAATGTACTTAAATGATATGGAGACAAGATTTAACAGGAAAGAATGTAACTTTGATTTTGATCAAGATGGTAGCTTATTAGTTTTCTCCTAAAAAGTAAGGCCACTTGGTGTCAGAAAATATGTGGAGTTAAATAACGACTAACTCGAAATTGACCACTTGTATATTTGAACAATTAAAAGGAAGTCGATATATATATATATATCGAGTATGTATATTACTTCTCATTCATTATTTCAAATTTAAATTTGATGCTTCAATCTATATTTCCTAATCTTTATTTACTTTCTTAAATAGAAAGTACAAAGATTCGATTTTAAGTAAAGGGATTGTTATTGTTGAAGAAAGATATAAGATTAAGTTCCTATCATAGTTTAGGACTCGAGTAAGTTTGTAACACCTCGTTATCCCATGCTAGGTACTGGAATTCTAGAATAGTGTATATGAGAGTTTATTGAGAAGTTAGAAAATGTATTTCATGCTCATGCATAATATAGCATACAAACACACGTGATATTGATTTTTGCATATTAGAATGATTATATGCATTCATTGACATTTTTCTAGGTATAGTTGATTTATAAATATGTATATATAAAATTCCTATGATCTCATAATTGTTAACAAATTTATTAACTCATTCAAATATATCCTTATGTAACTTAAAGAAGTTGACCAATGTTTTACAACTAGATCGAAAGTTAAATTGGCAAGACAATAGGTTTAACATTTAAAAGATTCAACTAGTATTGGAGCATCATAAAATGAGGTAAAGAATAAATATAATTAAAGAATTGGAAACATAATTGAAAGTAATTGTCTTTACCTATCGAATAATTTAAAGTTTAATTAAAAAAGAAGTTATTAAATGAAAATTAATTGATTTATTTTAGTTTATAAAAAATTATTAATTTATAAAAATTTATCAATTAATTAACAAATTGACTAATTTTTAATAACAAAAATTATTAAAATAAAATAAATTAACAAGTTAAAATATAAATAGTTAAAAATTTTAACTAATAAATCGGTCAAATTAGAATTTGTTTTTATAACCAGATGAACTAACTAACCGTATTGACGTCGAGACTTAAATTAAATTAAGAAAGAAGACGACTTCAGTCATAAAACGATTTCGACCGTCAAGATTTGAAGTATCCTTTTTTGTGTATGCACCGAATTCGCACGGGCTTAACAACCAGTGCGGTCCATGTTTCCCTCCATAGTCCAACCGCACTAGGATCACTCTTCTTCTGTTCCAGACTCGCTTCCAACTCCACTGCCGTGAGAGCTTCGCCGATGGAGGCCTCTGGCTCCGATTCCAGCGGCAGGCGGTTCAAGAACGCGGACGAGATGTGGAGAGAACACGCCGGAGACACCTTGAAGAAGTCCCGTTGGTACCGCGACGGGGTTGCTTACTGGGAAGTAAGTATTACACCCTTTAAGCACTCATCGAGTAATTGTTTTGTTTTGTTGCGTTCTAGTTGAAATAGAGCTTATGGGCCTCTTTTCTTCTTGGTTTAGGGTGTGGAGGCATCTGTAGATGGGGTGTTAGGAGGCTACGGGCTTGTTAGCCACACTGACGTCAAGGGCAGTGAAGGTTTTCTTCAAGCCCTTCTATCCGAACTATTCGTTGATGCCGGAAAGAATCGTCCTCTTGTTGCCCTTGGTAATCTTCTGTTATGCCACTTGATTTTGTGTGCTTATAAATGTGTGTAATTTTTACCTGCTTGTATGCTCCGTTTATTTACTTAATTAACTTTGTGTTTCCTGAGGGGTATATGTTCGTGAATTTTAGTTTGCGTTGTATATTTTTAAGATGTTAAAAGCCTATGGCCAAATCTCAATATGTTAAATGTTGAGTGATCATGCTTTACTCTATATAATTTAAAACTTATACAGATTGTGGCAGTGGCATTGGGAGAATCACCAAGAAACTTCTGATCAGATATTTCAACGAGGTAATGTGATTTGATTCTAGCGTCTCCAATGTTTTTGTTCATTGCATGGCTAAAGGGTGCATATGCACAGTTCTGAGAAATTCTTGAGATTGTCGTCCAGTCTGCCCTTCTCATTACCGAGAGCTTAGTGCTGTGCTTCCTTTACCTTTTCATTTTTTTTTTCTCCAGGTTGATCTTCTTGAGCCTGTCTCACATTTCTTAGATGCTGCTCGTGAAAGTTTAGTCCAGGAAAATCCTATGGCATCTGATGCACACAAAGCCATGAACTTTTTCTGTATTCCACTTCAGGTAGCACTTGTATTTAATTTGTATCCAGGTGGAAGTAGAACTCTGGACTTGTGTTGCTAACACTTATTCAGAAGACAAAGTTAGACATAGGAACAATAATGGATTGTTTGATTGAGAATACTTTGCAAGCTTGGGGGAATTAGTTCATGTTGCAAATTCTTCATCCTTGAGTAGTTAAATTTAAATTACCTGTTGGAAGGTAAACATTTTCATTTGAGGACAATGACACATATGATATCTTGTTCAAGCAATCCATTTAGCAAGTTAAAACAAAGGAAGTCGGGAGAGGAAGAGAGATTATAGCCTTCTAGTCACCCTGCAATTTCAATATCTTTGAAGAATGATCTTTTGATCTTGTATGCAGAAGCGCTTTCCTTTTTATACTCTTTTAGACAAAAAATGAGGATTTCTTTCCCTTTTAGGAATTTACGCCTGATGCAGGGAGATATGATGTTATCTGGGTCCAGTGGTGTATTGGCCATCTAACTGATGATGATTTCATCTCATTTTTCAAGAGAGCAAAGGTATGGTTTCAAGAATTGAAAACATTATGTTCAATTATTTGGCCCAGTCAATTGTCTCATTGGTTGAAAAATTAAACTTGTAGTCATCCTTAATCTTTCTTTATAATGCAGAAAGTTCATCAACTCTTAATGTGTTTGTTTACCTAATTAAGTGCTTTAGCATGTTACATTCAACTATACTCATTTTTTAGTAGTAAACAGTGTTGAATAAAGTCTGCTATAGAATGTTGTTTGCCCTATTCTTTCATTGGTAACTTTTCCTTGCAACTTTAATTTTGGCTTCCTTCTAGTTATGGTGCTTTAAGTTGTTCTAAAATCTGTTCGTCTTAAATTATGCAACTGATTTTCATTGCAGACTGGCCTCAAACCTGGTGGGTTTTTTGTCCTGAAGGAGAACATTGCCAGAAATGGTACTCTGTTCCATTCTTTCAAATGTGCCTAGTTAAGTTTGCCATATTTTCCATATTAACTCTCAAGCAAAAGAAAACAATCAGGAGCAAATTTGTGAAATAATGTTAAGTCTGCCAATTTTGCTTATTAGATCCAAGTATTAGTCACATCATGAGCATCATAATACAATGTTAGTTAGAAATCAATTACTTCTTGCCATTTCCATGTGAATTTGAACAATTGGCATGAACTGGCTATAAGCAGAAAATAGACATGTTATGAGGTGAGTTCTTGTTGTAGGAGAGATTCACCACATCCATCGAGCTTTTAGTTCTAGTGTTACCCATTCAAAACATTTATTCTTGGGTCCAAAACCCAAACATACGTTCATTTGTGTAAATTCTCCTGTAATACAATTAAGGCTACAATTGCATTCATCAAAATTGTACGGCCAAAATCTTCCAAACATCCAAAAATGCTAAAAATTTAATCTGCTTCTTTTGAAATAAGATATATAGCTTGGTGGTGGATTTCTGTGGCCCCACTTTCAAATGCTGCATTGTTTAGATGTTACTTGACTATAAACTGCATTTTGGCAGGATTTGTATTAGACAAAGATGATAGAAGCATCACCAGATCTGATTCATACTTCAAGGAGCTCTTTAGTAGGTGTGGGTTGCATCTACACAAATCAAGGGTTAGCTTCTTTACATTTATACTGTATATTTATTTTGTATGTTAATTTATTTATACAATCTAATTATTTAAGTTTCTGTTTAAGATTATATTTTAATATAAGCTAATATTTCTCCTTCTTATTAGTATGATTAGTTCAATTCATTCTTGGTTTTTCTCTAATCAGCTAAAGGAACTGTTTAAGAGCATTAATTAACCAAAACCCAGGTTCAATCAGCAGAAAAGATATATTTGTGGTTTTGTTCTAATTAGCTAAAGGAACTGTTTAAGAACATGAATTAACTAAATCCAGCTTCAATCAGTAGAAAAGAATACATTTCCTTTTCAGAATGTTGCTTTCTGATTGTTTTTCCTTTAGAATTTTAGCTGGCTTGAGAGAATATCTTGGGTTTATTGTCCATCTTCTTCAGCTGGAAGTTGAAGCTGTCTGGTTTTCAACTGCCAGCCATATTAGCATTTACGTCAATGCTAGGATATAAAGACTAAAGATTAATTATTTTCAACTATATTGGTTGTTTATTTGCTCATACCTTACGTCTTTTCAGGACCAGAGGGGATTTCCCCAGGAACTGTTTGCTGTAAAAATGTATGCTTTAACACCTGATGTGCCAAAGATGATCAGCAAGAACAGATCTAAGGTACAAGCAAACAGGCCTGGCGTAATAAGATGATGAATTGTCAACTTTCCTGATGTTAGCACCTTTTTAAGCTTTTTTTTTTCAATATGTTATGTTTTTCTGTTATTAGTTTACCTATAACTAGTAGAAATTTTACTAGTATTACTGTAGATTAGGAATTCCTCTTCATTTTAGAGCAATTTACCCCATTCTAACCTAGTTTGTTAAAAACTAGTTATTCTATCCCTTTCTCCAGTAAGTAGTATTAGAGTCTAGTGTGATGAAATTCCAGTAGAAACAGTTCCTGTGTCCATGATTAGAGTGGTGTTTAGTGATGACTTTGAATGGGGGATTATGATTAGTCGATTTGAATGAATTTACTTGTCAGAAATTGTTAAATTTAATAAAGTGGAATTAATCTACACCCCATGATCAAAAAAAATGAAGACTCAGTAATCTATCTTCTTATATGATTCACTTGAATTTGGTCAGTTCTTTTTCAACGGTATTGTTGCAGAAAGGGATTGGTTTGTTCGGATGAAAATCTTGATTGTATATAGAATATCTTACAAATTTCTTTTCAGTTTTGTATATATGAGGAAGTTTGTATTGAGGATTTATTTTAAATCTTCTACGATTTTGTTTTTCCCCTTTGATTTGACTTTTGAGCTATTAGGAAAGTGATAGACTTGTACCACATTGGAGGAAGTTCACTTGTTGAAAACTTTATGTTGTTCAACAGCCGTTTGCATCCTTATCAACCAAAACAATACGTTCTTCCAGGTCAGTACACACACAGATTGCACGAAAAGAAACTCTGATTCTTGACTGGTCATCTCTATCTCGACGGAACACGTTTGTGTGCTTCTCCTCCATGAGATCTGTGATTTTGAGTTGCTAAAACAAGCGAAGTCTGGTAGGCTTTCCTAATTATGTTACATAACTGATTCAAGTTTGGGTACTTGCTAGCTGATTGATCAGTGCACAACAGTCCCAGCCCCACCCCTTGTTTCGCTTGATCGAAAGCATTATCCGATATTCTCAGCCTTGTATCCATTACATCGTTCAGATTTGCAGGGTAGTTCATTCTGATATACTCGATAAAACCAGCCTCACCTTTTGCAAACTCTTCATGTGGCCTTCTGTTAGCTATCATCTCTAGTAAAAGCACTCCTAACTTGTAAACCTCTGGAAAGACCAAGCACATTACATTAAATGCATGTCAGCGTAATGGACACAAGCACACTACTAGAGCGTTATGGACACAAGCACAGTACTATGTAACAGCGTGAAAGAATCAAACTAGTAAACAAATTATTGAACGTACTTTTGTTAATGCCAATTTGGGCTTCAATCTTAAATCTTGATATCTGGGGCTCTAGATCATCAGAGAGTAGGATACTTCGTGTCCTGAGATCATATCCCACTTCAGGCCATTGTTCATTCAGGTAACACATGCCCTCCACAACTCCTTTAAGTACTTTCAACCTTCGATTCCATGGAGGAGCTGACGCTGACAGCCACATCTCAACGTTCTGTCTCTCGGACCATTTTGTGACAATGGCTCTGAAGTTTCTGTCACTACACCAACCTAGTACCTGAACTAGATTCTTGTGGTTTAACTGAGCAAGAACCTTGCAATCCTCAACAAATTTTTTGCAACTTTCCCGTGAAATGTTGTCTTGGTAGATTTCTATCCCGACTTCAGTATCGTCTCTCAGGTTTCCTCTGTACATATATACTCCATCGCCCTTCACCACTAAATTACTCTTCGAAAACCCATCAGTTGCTGCTTTTAACATTGCTTTTGTAAACTTGTGTTTTTGCTGGAGTACCCTAGGTAGGTAATCGGGCCTTCGAAAACATAACCACCCAAAACAGCCCACCATCAGAATCACAAATATGGGAAATCCGACTAACAGAAGCATAGCCTTCACCTTATAAGTTCTGTGACTCACAAGGAGACCAGAATCAAGAAAACTTGAAGCGTTGAAACGTTTGAAAAACTGCGATTCTGACACTTCACTCTCTGAAAAATGGTTGTATGACAAATTGAGAGATGTGAGGTTAGTTAGAGGAGAGAAGCTATTTATTGGAAGATCACCTGTGAAGCTATTGAAGCTCAAATCAAGAGCATGGATTTGTGAACAACGCAGCACATCAGACGGGAAACTGCCTTTTAAAGAGTTGTTTGCAAGATCAATCGATAGAATGCTCAAAGGGCAGTATTTCCAAAAGAAATCATACGACAGGTAGAGGGGTGCAATCTTGGGACGATTCCTAAGGTCTATCCTGGGGAACGACTCAACACAATTTGGGTTCTTTGATTCGTTGCAAAGGTGGCTTGCAACAATGGTGGACTTGAAGATCTCATTGAGTTCCATAGGGAAAGAGCTGCAGTATCTAAGAGAAGGGTTGTTAATACAGTTGATAGAGATAGTGGAGTTGAAATCTGGAGGGGGTTTTAAGTTCATGAGGTCCTCTATTACTGTTGCAGAAAGTGTAGTAGAAACCCACGTAAAAACTTGCGTGACCAAGAGGAGAAATCTCGCAGAAAGGGAAGCCATTGTCAAGTTCTTGGTGTGAAAACATTTGTCAAAACTGCACTGCCTGGAATTTGCTATAATGCCATAGTTCCTGAAATATGGGAAGTGGGATAAACCACGTTCCCACGTTGCGGCAAAAGTTACAGTTACAACGAGTCTTGCAAGGCACATAGGGCTAGAACTGTCTACTCCATTCTGATTAATGCTACATGTCCCCAAGCTTTGGTTAAGAGTTTTTTAACGTCATAGACCCAAATCCTATATTAAGAGCAAACAGAAGGCAATACAATACAACAACGTTATCACTTAGTTACTACATCAAAGTTCAAATTAGCTATAACCATGCCCGCCTTCCTGAAAAATGATTTCGTTGGTCGGTTGGTTAAGTGTAAGACATCTCTTTTTTTTTTATGTTTGTCTATCTTAAATTAGAGATGGTTCATAGGAGGATACTGCGATCTAAACAAAGCGGAAACAAGAACTGAACATAAGATCTTTCTCTGGATGGTTTCAAAGCATTCAGTTGCCATTCCTCTCAACTTAGTAACCTTGTTACGATCTTCCTATTAAATTCAGGGAAATTGGGATTAGAGTTGAATCTCATAATAAATATTTTTCTTAAACAATTAACACAATCATTTATTTATTTTCCACTTTTCCATTGTTACATAATTACATAATGCAACAAGTCTTTTGATGTTACTTGATTTTGAACGTCGAGCATTGACACATAAAAGCACATATGAAAGCAAAAGAAAGTAAATGTGCCTCTTGTAGATAAAAATTTTGCATGAAAGCGATCAGATTGAAGAAAATGACACCCAGAAACTACAACTATGTCTGTCTTTTACATCCCTGGATAAGAAGTTGAGATGAAAAGTTAAATGTCAAAAAGTACTTTGAAAAATGACTACATGAAAAAGAAATAAGCTTCTTTAATTGAAAGGAACTGTAGTGATTATTAATGGTATTCGGTAACTGATCAATCTCCTCCCTGACTAAGGAATTTGATTTGATCTCATGAATTAACAGTCGTCACGGTTTGAACAAACTCTATAGGAATCAAACATTTCTCCAATGAATACAACATTTCTTGTATTGCTGGAGACGCAAGTAGCTGGACTTCGTTTTTAGGTACTATTGATTCCTTCTTTGCCTGCATTGGAATCATATCCTACATGTTAGTTCTGAATATCAATTGTAATACATATGACATGGCCTAATGGCTAAAACAAAAGGAACTAGCTGCCAGAAGTACTGCAAATAGAGAAATAACCACCTGCAATGACTCCGTGACCTCTAGAATGCTGACTTGAGCTTGCAAGAATTTTACGTACATGGAAGCAGCCTGGAACATTTCAGCAGTGTTCATCTTATTTCCTCCAGGAATCAGCTTCTCGAGCTCTTTGTGTCTTCTTAGTTATCTTCCTTCTCCTCTCCCTTGCTGCAACGCTCCGTCCGGAGGCTCACTCCGTCTGGTTTCTGCACATATCTGATTAGTCTTTCCAATACTGAAAGAAGCCCTTGACACGTCTAAGTTTGGCCCTGGACAAGCTGAAGTCTCTGTCAAGAATTCTGGGATGGAATTTGTTAAAGAGTCTAACGGTGTATCCAACACTTTTTGAGGTAAAGAGGAGAAAAATAACAAGCAAATTTTTTTTTTATTAACTCTTTTGATTATTTTACAACAACTGATTATAACTCTTTTTATAAGCCTAAATATTAGATGAAAACTCTAGAAATTCGTAGAATAAATTAAAAAACACAATTATAAAAAATAATTAATTTTGACCATCCTTCGCTAAGCACAACCATAATTTTTTATAAAGAAGTCCAAATGACTTGAAACATTCACTACCGGAAACTAGACTTAAAGAGCTTTAAATCCATAGGTCACATACCCAAAATGAATAATGCTTATCCTTTCAAATTCTCTCTTAAATTAGCCTCAAATTCTGTTCACTTCAAACACTTTTAACTATTTTATCATATTTAGTTTAGATTTCCAATATCCCCCTTAATTATTTTCTTTCTTGCATCTTTAGCAACTTCTTGAATTTATTGAAGAGTTCAATCTGCAGTTGTGAATAGATTTGTCACTTGATCATGACTCATCACGTGAGTCATCTCCACATTACCATCTTTCACATGCTCTGTTGGATCCCGATTTTTTAGTGAAATTTAGAAGTATTAAATATATGAAATGAGTATTTTCGTATATGTATTGTGTTATAGATGTTATTGTGCTTTAAGGAAAATTGATGAGAAAAGAATTGATTGGTTTTGATGACTTTGATATTTGAGTAGATTTGTATGGATTATGGAAGTTAAAGTAAATGAGTTGATTGAAATGGAAGTTGAAAAGCAAGGTGAATTTGTAAGCTGAAATCTTTGTAAATTTTTCTGAGATGATTCAATTAGAAATTGATAAAATGATCTTCATGAAAACTTTAGCTTTTGTTGAGAGCTTTCTATCGCCATAAAGTATGATATTTTTCGATATCAGGATTGAAAGTTATGATCTTTCAAAGTTAAGGTTATTTTGCTTTGTTTTTAAAAATGCTCATAAGTGTAGATTTGTGTGTATTGTATTTTGAAGAAAATTCTGGACTGATGTGGTTTGAATAGGAGTAAATGATCTACATGAAAGTTATAGAGAAATTGCATAACTTTATAATAATGTATAATATGTTATTTTTTATTGTGGAAATTGAAAGATGTGAAGTTGTGAAGATTGAATGTGATATAGGATGACACATTTCTGGGCAGAAGTTTTAATTGAGAAATTGACATAGTTATAGGTTGCAATTGCTTTTAAGTTCTTCATGAAAGTTTTAGATTATGTTTTTATCTTTCCAGTGATATAAAGTATGGAATTTTTGGATCATGGAATATGATTTTTAGAAGTTGTGATTCTGTTTAGGGAGACTTAAATTGGATAGAAACTTTGAGTGAGTTTTTGACCCCTTTAGAGATGGAATTGGTTTTTAATTCCTTCATGGAAATTGTATAGCATTCTTTTATCTTTCCATTGATACCAAATTTGAAAAATTTGGAGTTCTGAGTTACAAGTTATGAATTTTAGAAGTTGGACGGTCGTCCTGGCGAGCGACCTGCTCGGTCGCTCCCGCTCGGTCACTCCCACTCGGTTGCTCCCGCTGGGTCACTCCCGCTCGGTCGCTCCCGCTGGGTCACTCCGGCTCGGTTGCTCCCGCTCGGTCCCTCCCGCTCGGTCGCTCCAGCTCAGTCGCTCCCGCTCGGTCGCTTCAGCTCGGTCGCTCCCGCTCGGTCGCTCCCGCTCGGTCACTCCTGCTCGGTCGCTCCCGCTCGATCGCTCTCACTCGGATGCCCTGGCGAGCGACCGGCTCGCAAGCGTCTCGCCTGCTCTCGATTGCAAGCTCCGATTTGGAATTTTTCTTGATCAACCTCTCTCCATTCTTTTGGCCATAACTTTTTCGTTCGACCTACAATCGACCTGATTTTTGAAGATTTGGATTTTTAACCTCTATCTGTCCATGGAAAATTGTGGATTTTAAGATTAAATTGAGGATGATTGATTTAGTCAAAGTGAGTTGGAAAATTTTCTGAACATAGTTCAGTATTTTGGTAAATTCTTGGTCTGTGGAGATCCAATTGAGTTGATTCTTGTTGAAAAATAAACTAGAGACATGGAGATACAAATCATATGAAGGCATTGAATTTCAATTTAGCCCTTAAGATTTTCAATTTTTGAATTGAAGTTGGGTTTAGTGTTCAGTCTTGGATTAGTAAGAGTTGAAAGTATTTTGGCCATAACTTTTATTCTAGGTATCCAAATGAGGTGATTCTTAATTTAGATTAAACTAGAAAAATAGGAATACAAATGTTCTAAAGGAATTTTAATTTAGTCATTAAGAATGCCAATATTTGGATGAAAGTAAAGTACTGGAAAATGTTTTAGCATAAGCATAGTCCGAAATATTTGAGGTGTAACTTTTGGATTAGTGCACCAAATTAAATGATTTTGGTGGCATTATGAAATTGAGACAATGAGGAATATTTCTCTAGAAAGAAAGTTTTAGCAAATTCCTTTAGTTTTATGATTTAAAAAATGTCCTAAGTTAAGCATGATTTAATGATATTTTGAGACTTTGTTTTATCTTTTGATTTTTGAGGACTTAATTAGCATGTTTGTAGCGCCCCCTCACCGTAGGGTACACATCGAAAAACCCGAAGGTCGCTCCGACGCGTATCCCACGATAAAGGTTCACTACCAGAAAATTTCGCTAATAATCCATAGGGCATCGCAATAATTAAATCACAAT
>JANTNU010000007.1:1614041-1625275 GCA_024752395.1 Erythroxylum havanense | reverse complement strand
AAAGCTGAAAAGCTAGGTTATGATTGTGCGTACCTTTGTTATGGAAGAATTATACCTTATATATGGTTTTTCAACTAGGTTTAGGTCTTTACATGTTTGCATGGGAGACTTCCTTCTACAGATGGGCTGAGAAGAGCATAGGGCTGGACTTGGGCTCGGCCTGGTCGTAAGACTGATCTTTGTAGAGATATGAAATATATCAAAATACAAATAATACCCAAAATAATAAATAAAATAGCTTAACAATCTTCCTCTTTTTGTCATTATTTATCACATCAAAATTTCCCCTTGAACAAGAAAAATGGAAACTCTCCCTAAATAAACAATCATAATAATAGATATTAAAATAATTTTTTAATATTTATATATGAATACAAGTTAGGCCTTAATGTTTCATAGTATTCAAATGAAATCCTATAATAATAATAGATATCCAAATAACATCAAGGTCAATGTCAATTTTCAAGTCAAGAGTCAACTGTCACCAACAAAGTTATAAATACCAGTTGAAAAGTGTAAGCAAGTTCTTATATATCTCCCTTGGGTAAATCAATATCGAAAAAAGATAGTGATCATTAGAGGAAGCTGAGGTGTAGGGACGATTGGCGATAGAAAGGATACCAAAGAGATGAAGTGACTGATGATGATCAGAACGAAAAGCCAAACAACCAGAAGATAGAGGCTGCATCGGAGAAAAAAAATAAGGCCTTTGCATCAAGCTATAAATGTAGTTAAAATTGAAAACTACAAAGACCCCAACATGATAGCAAAAAGTGATTTCCTCTCCTTTTTCTTACATCTATTTTTGATGTACTTTTCTCCTAGGAGATTAAGAAGTGCTGGGAGTGGTTTGGCCCAAAGAAATATCAATCTGCAGTAAACATGATTAAGGTATTGTCTCTGACGGGAGAAACACCTCAACTGAGAATACACTTTTTTGGATTCTTCTAAAGAAACTTCACAATCAATTATCAAGGCTTATGTACTTTAAACCCAAATACTCTTAGAACATAGCTCTGTGATGACTATCTTTGACAGCAAATCTTGACAATGCTTGAACATGGGATATCTGACTAACCTACGGGAAGGCATGGCTGTCCATAGTAGTAAACATTTGGGCCTCCCAAAGTCATAGTTTTTGTACTTTTCAAGCATAACTACCATTCCTTTGCTAGTTAATACGTATCGAGCATGAATGGTTCTGCATCTTGGTAGCTAATTCAACTAATTCATTGTGTTCCTACTTAGAATCACTGATGGAATAGCTAGCTAATAATGGATGATTTCCTTTCTTGATTTCATTGGAAAACCACAAGTGCAGATCCAAAGCTCTCATCACATAAGGTAAATGACCCATTTTATTTCTTCCTATTACATGTAGATACTTTCAAACAATAGATTAGAACTCTTCATCACTCAATCCAAAATGTCTTAGTAAACCCTGAACTGATATCACCTTCTTGTCCAATTCAAAATTGAATATCTCAAGTCTCTGTAATGTAAACTAGAAAGTGCTACCTCCTCGTTAAGGTTTCCCAAAGCAAGTTATGAATTGTTAAAAAAATGAACAACATATGACTACTGAGGGCTATGCAAGAAGAACAGAGGATATTTTCCACTTCTAAATGACAAAACCTGGTCCACGTAATACGCTGCAAAAAGTACCAAAAACCACTCAACAAACTCATATAGCCCATGATATAGAGAGAAACTATGATAAAAATTGAAAAACTCAAATCATATAAAACTTAAGTCTTCCTATAAGTCTTCAACCAACTATCAACATTTTCCTAACATAACTCCAAAAATCAAAATCCAGAAGCAAAACTCTCAAATCATCAATCAGACCTCATTTTAACATCAAATATACTATTCAATAAGTAAGGAAAAGCTAGACATATCCCAATCACCTAAACCTTAGAAAACCCATAAATAAAAACCTAAAAATTTTAGCGTTAACTCCTTCGAACCCTTGCCAAAAATAAAAGTGTCCGTTTGACACAAATTACCTAACTTATTTCCTTGAAACCAAAAGCAAAAAGCGTATAAGATGCATTCAAAGGAGTCACATGTTTAAAAGACAAATCCCCAACTGAATTCATAAACCCAAAAAATATTTCAAATTTAATCAATTTCCCCCCTCACATAAACCATGTGACAACATAAAAACAACCATTGTTTAGCAATAAAAGGAGAATGAAGATGAAGAGGGTAGTTGATACATAGGTGGAAAGAGTAGAGGATCAACAATGAAAAAGATTCTTAACTTGAGATGAATTGCTTATATTTCCAGACTTGAGCGACTCGAAGAATCTATTTTCCACCTTTGTTTTAAAGTGGATTTATTTCTCGATTCACTTTTCATAATATCAAGCTGATGCACTATACCCAAGCTAAGTTATATGTAAGTACACTTGCTTTCTAGGGCACTATATTTATATAAGTCCAACAATCTTTCACTTGCCCTAAAGCAAGTTTGACATATCCCTCATTCCTATCCTACTAGGTGACCCTCAAAACTCTTTTAAGATAGCGTCTTCATAAATGCATCAGCAAGGTTTTGTTTTGTGGGAATCTTTACCACGTTCACCTCACCACATTTTATTATCTCCCTTATAAGATAATACTTTCTCTTAATGTGCTTGACAACTTTATGGTTTCGAGCTCCTTTAGAACTAGCCACTGCCCCACTATTATTACAATAAAGTATAATGTCCTTTTCTGCCTTAGGAACTACCTTTAAATCATTCAGGAACTTACAGAGCCAGACTGTTTCTTTTGCTTCTTTAGAAGCAACAACATACTCAGCCTCCATAGTCGAATCAATAACACAAGATTGCTGGACACGCCTCCAAACTATGGCTCCAGCTCCTAAAACAAATTTAGAACTAAAAATTGATTTCCTTGAATCAACATCTGACTGGAAATCAGAATTTGTATATCCTATCGGAATAAGGTTACTTACAGAGACACCAAGCATTAAGTTCTTTGTCCTATGAAGATACTTCAGTATGAACTTAACTGTAATTCAATGCTCCATTCCTGGATTGGACTGGAATCTACTTACCAGTCCCACTACGTAACATATATCCGATCTAGTGCAAAGCATAGCATACATTAAGCTTTCAACTATCGAAGCATATGGAATTTTATGATGCGTTCGACCTCCTCTTGGGTCTTAAGTGCTTGCTCCTTTGAAAGTTTGATTCCATGTCTAGGAGGCGTGAAACCGCTCTTGAAATCTTGCATGGAAAAATTATTGAGCATGTTCTCAATGTAGGTTATTTGAGCAAGGCTATCAATTTGTTCTGGTGATCTCCTATAAGCTTGATCCCTAGAACATAGCTAACTTCTCCTAAATCCTTCATTGAGAACTATTCATTCAGCCATCCCTTAACCGTAGATAACATTCCTACATCATTCCCAATGAGCAGAATGTCATCGACATATAGGATTAGGAAAGTAACCTTGCCTTCTTGTGTCCTTTTATAGACATAAGGCTCATCGAGGTTTTGATAAACTTATCAAACCTAATGTTCCAAGACCTTGATGCTTGCTTAAGTCCATAAATGGACCTCTGCATTTTGCATACCTTATGCTTATTACCTGACTCAATGAATCCTTTTGGTTGGGCTATATAAATGGTCTCCTCAAGATCCCTATTAAGAAATGCGGTCTTGATGTCCATTTGTCATATTTCATAATCAAAATAGGTTGCTATGACTAAAAGAATTTTGATGGACTTAAGTATGGCAACCAGAGAAAAAGTCACCTCATAGTTTATACCGTCTTTTTTAGTATAGCCTTTAGCTACCAATCTAGCTTTAAAAGTCTCAACCTTTCCGTCAGATCCTCTTTTCCTTTTGTAGATCCATTTACACCCTATGACTTTTACATTTGGTGGTAGATCTATAAGGATCCAGATTTCATTAGTGTATATGGAATCTATTTCCAATTCATCGCCTTGAGCCATTTTTCTACATTAACATCATTAATAGCCTGTGTATAAGTAATGGGATTTGTTTCTTCTTAGTCCGAGATGGCAATTATGTCTTATCCTAGACCTAGATACCTGTATGGTTGTCTCACAACCCTCCCACTCTATCTAGGCACTACTTGATGTTCAGGCTGCTCTTCTAATTCATCTCTTGAATCAATTTCGACATCTTATTTTTCTATATCCAAATCAAATCTTAGTTTGGATGAAATAACTAACTCCTTTAGTACTACTTCACTTCTTCCTTTGTGATTTCTCACAAATTCTTCCTCCAAGAAGGTCGCATTTGTCGACATAAATACCTGTCTGTCCTGAGGACTATAAAAATAGTACCCTCTTGTACCCGTAGCATATCTTACAAATAAACATACTTCTGATCTTGGTTTCAACTTTGTAGATTCAAACCTTAGAAGATGGGTTGGGCATCCCCAAGTCCTTAAGTGTCACAATGAAGGCACTCAGCTAGTCCATAACTCCCTAGGTAATTTAGGCATCGATTTGGATGGAGCAAAATTAAGAAGATAAGTTGTCATTTGTATGACATATCCCTAAAACAATTCTGGAAAGCTAGCGTAGGACATCATTGATCCTACCATTTCTAATAGAGTCCTATTCTTCCTCTCTACTGCATCATTCTGTTAAGGTGTTCAAGGAGTTGACAAGTTGGAAATAATTCCATTGCCAATTAGAAATTGTTGGAACTCTCTAGATAAGTACTCACCACCTCGATCCAATTGAAGTCGATTTAATGGCTTGCCTAGCTGTTTCTCAGGTTCAACTTTGAATTCTTTAAACTTTTCAAAGGACTCACTCCTTTTATACATCAAATACAAATAGTCATATCTAGAGTAATCATCTATAAAGGTTATGCAATATTCAACCTCCTCCAGCTTGTACTTATGGACCCACACACATCAGTATATACTAGGTCCAACGTGGATTTAGATCTGTTCCTTTGGAAGGAAATGAGGCTTTGATCATTTTTCCTTCAATACAAGATTTACAGGTGGGTAATGGATCATTATCTAAGCCCACAAGGATCCCATCCTTCACTAACCTATCATGTCCTTTCTGATTGATATGACCCATTCTTAAGTACCATAGATATTTTGAATTAATGCTAGAATCATTGGATTATCTTGGTTTTATTAATTTTGTGGTTTTTAGTGAGCTTGTCATAGATTATGTAAAGAACAATCCCTTTTTAATTATTGCATTACAAATAAAATCCTTATTCTTATATATTGAAACAACATTTTCAAAATATAAGGAATAACTAAATTTTATTAGACAAAAAATAAAAATCATTTTCCTTACAATCCTTGGGATGTAATATACATCCTCCAAATATAACCTATGACCATATAGGAAAGTCTAAGATAATTACTTCCACTGATTCTGCTAAAATATAGGATCCATATGCTATCTTGACTTGAAACTAGCTTTTATGTAGTCTTTTCCTTTACTGGAACACTTGCAAAGAATTGCAAGCATGGTTAGTGGCTCTTGAATCTAATATCCAAGAATAAGATGAATAAGCCACATTCCTAGTTCTTAACAAACTTAGGAAACCTATACCTTGTTTGATTTTGAGGGATTCAAGGTAGACCACACAATTTCTTTTGTAGTGGTCCTTCTCACTATAGTGGAAACATTTTCCCTTGGTGTCCTCTTTGGCCTTTTGTTTTCACGGTTTGGGCCTTGACCTTTGTTTGGGCTTCTTTTTCATTGGACCCTTCTTCTTTTTCTTGCCTTTACCCTTGGACTTAGAAGAAGATTCTACATTAGCTTCTGTCCTATGAGCATTAATATTTAATATCTCCTCCGTACTCTAGAAGGTAGTCATCAACTCACTCAAGGTGTAATCCTTGTTGTTGAGCTTATAGTCCAACTTAAACTGCTGAAAAGATGAGTTTAAGCTATTGATGATCATAATCATTTGCGTATCTGCATCCATATCTTCCTCAAGCATCTCAACCTCAGTAATCGTAGAGATTACCTTAAGCATGTAATCCTGCACCAGTTCATCAGGTTTTTGTCTGAGATTATGAAAGGTTTGGATAACTTTCACTCTTGCAGACGTACTCTTCACACCAAACATCTCATGTAGGTGATGGGCCATTGCACTAGTAGTTTTCATGCATGCAATTTAGAATATAACACTTAGTAGTCTTATTAGCATTCTGTCATCACTCATGTTGTTGGACTTGCTCAGAAGTTGAATTGCCACCCAGAGGTGTAGGTTCATTGTCTGTTAATACCCATAACATTCGTTCATATTGAAGAAAATGTCAAGGTTACATCTCCATTCATTAAAATTCTCTACATTTTTCAATTTGTTATTAGTCAAGAGCAAAGTGAGTGGATTCATGTTATGGTTGATTATGTCTGAAATATAAATGATTAAAGCATGAGCTTATTAGCCAACAATATTGGAACTTTGTATAAAATCATGATGCATGTATGCATAATGATAGATTTAGAAAAACTTTACAAAAATCTAAAACTTTATACGATGTTTTTGTTATCTATAATAGATTAAGTGATGGTGGGCCATCTTATCCATTTAAAAGAAAAACTGGGACCCTCACACTCAAAAAACTACCAAGCATCTTCATGCCTAACTTTTTGAGAAGCACCATAATTTGGTCCATACATTTATCAACAGAACTACAGTGGGCAGGTTATTGATAAACTATGTTGAGTGTGTAACCATTTGATTCATCCATTAAAGATACTTTCAAACCATGCCTTGGTGGACATTTGCTACCAATAAGTGGACTTATCCTTTAGGAGACCCAAACTATGCAATATCTAGGATTCATGTCCTTTGGTGGATAGTAATACTTCACTACATGCAAATGGGCCATCATATGGAGATCGTGGACTCTCACATAAGCATCCTCTCCCACTCAATCTTTTTGGGTTTTAAGTTTTAATAAATACTATTTTATCTAGATTCAATTTATTATCCATCCTATATTGTTTCATTATATATCTCATACAAACTGAATATATGGCAAAGCCTAGGTTGGCGGTTATTCTAAATGACATAGTATCACATACTATCACATATTATTAAAAAATTCATCTCATAAATAATAACATTACTTTTGATTGTCCATCTTAGAATATAAAAATAAATTACAAGGATCTTGGCCCAAACAAAAAATGACTTGGAATTGGATCTTCCGCTTCGAACTCTTCATCCACATGACCTGACTCATTTGGTAAAAAGTGTGTAATGATATTTTCATAAAACTGAAATTGATCACTTTGAAAACAAAATTCCAGTACTTATTTTTGGTAAATCTGAAACTAAAAAAATTCTAGCACTTGTTTTGGCAAAATTGAAACTCAAAAAATTCCAACACTTGTTTGGTAAAAACTGAAACTTTGTGACAACAAAAATTTACTATTTTTGTTTTCATAAAACCGAAACTTTACCAATACACCAAAAATGCTAGTATTTTTGTTTTCATAAAACCAAAAATTTTTTATAATAAAAAATTCCAGCTTTTTGGTTTTCATAAACCGAAACTTTGTTATAACAAAAAATTCCAGCATTTTGGTTATCATAAAATCAAAACTTTGCCAATACATCAAAGGATACACCAAAACCATTATGTAGTCTTTTCTTCGATCCATGGTTGCTCCATCGTCAATATTACAGAACTTTGTATGTTACAAATTAAAGAAACCAAAAAAAATGAAGCGATGACGATAATAGGCTACCCTCCTTGTTATAAAGCAAACGAAGAAAACTTATAAAGTAAAACTATATTTTATGGACAATCAAAAGAGAAACACATAGATCATATATATTTCTATCACATAAAATATGTAGTATACAAAATTTAATTGCCAACTTATTTATCACTTATAGGAACTGAAATCATGTATAATAAAATGGATATGATACCAATTGTTGGATCAAAATAAAAGCATGAAAGATTTGGTTAAAATAGTAGATTTCAAAACTTTTTCCGAAATCAAAACACAGTGGAAACAACATAACCAAATCACGTGTTTCATCCATACATGATATAGTATAAGGAAAATAATTAACATAAGAACAAGATCGTAGAAATATACCGACTCCTTGCTACAATTTTGACTCCTCGCTTTTGTATCATCTCCTCATTATTGTATCCTAGACCAATTCGATCTATCACTTGTTCTCCTTGGACAAATTGGTTACCAAGATCCTTTGGTGGGAAAGAAGAAGAATTCTTGAAGAGATTTTCCTTAGTTGAAAGAAGCCAAAAATGAATTTAAGTTTTGGCTAGGCTATGCAAGAGAGGAGAGAGTGAGTAAAAAATTCGAGAACACTTCCTCTCCCTTTCTCAGTTTTGGTTAACATGAAAGAAAGAAGTGATGTGAATCCAATGCATCACTTCATTCTTCAATCAATCATAAAGAAGCCAATAAATGAGACTCTTCTCATTAGTTTAAGATGACTATATGAAAAGACCAAAATCCTAAATGAGACCCTCTCATTTTTGGTTATGGATGAAAGATGGAAGAGAGAGTACATCAAATACACCTCTTCCTTTCTTTAATCAAATGAATGTTAAAAGGTTACATTACATGCCATCATTAAAAGACAACAGTTAAACCATTTAATGATAAGATCATTACTCCATTTAATATTGATAAAGCATGATAAAAACATCTTTAATTTACCAATTCAATGCTAAATGTGCAGCTGCACATTTAGCTACAAAAATTTGAAATTTGCCCTCCCTTCTTAATAACTTTGTTTCAATTTAATCAATCTAATTAATCAAATCAAACTAAAGTCAAGCCTAATATTTAATGTTCACAGCTTATTAACCAAATGTCATTCCACTAAAGATAATTAGTTGAACTCTTGAATTACTAAATATTATGAGAAAACATGTTTCAAATAAGATGTCCAATTAAAAACTTTATTATGAACCATCTTATAACCATCCGCACAATAAAAGGTAAAATTACCGTTTTGCCCTTATATTGGTTTTTCCTTCTAGATCTCCCGTTTTACTCTATATGGTGATTAATAAACAAGATCTCATCTTGGTGTTAAGACTTGATGGATAACTAGTCCATCAAACTACTAGCGCCAGTTTAATCACTAATCTTCGTAAAACATCTAGAGGTGATGATATCACTATAAACTCTTTATTTGAGTGAATGTTCCCTAATATATGTTTCAATTAATAATTCCAACATGTAGACACTAAATTGATACTTTGTAATCTATTCCAATCATATCAAGAATTATAATAAAACACATATGAGTTTACTATTCATCAAGATTGTGGTTCGTAATAAAAGAATGCTAAGGTGTATGTTTTAAGATTAAACAACCTACCTTATTTTTTAAAAACATACTTAATTCTAGATTCATTTAATAGTTCCATTATGGATAGTCAACTCCCATCGTGATTTGAAACTCATCATTCCCTGAAGTAAACTCTTTTACTTACATAGAGATAAATTGCAACACTACAATCTAAACTATAATCAAGTGACCAACTTGGTTATTCAATTGTGAATCAACTAATTTAGATTCTAATAATATACATGTTTCTTATACATCTCCATGTATATGTATATTACTTACAAAAGAATCTTGGTACCTTATAACTATATGTATAATGCTCATACATATACAACCAAACTCTTTTGTTTTATAATAATAAATATTTTCATTACAAAAGTAACTAGAAGAAGATTAAGTTATATACAAATACACTTGTTTTTAAGGGCGCTATATTTACATAACTCCAACAGCTCAAACCATCCAATTATATCTCCTCTAAAGAAGGGTCTTTGAATTTCACTCTTGTTTGAAATGACTCCAAAAGATTATGATTGGACAGAAAAACTTTTCACAGAGTTTCCACTAGAATTTGTCCTTCCACAGCCCACAAAATAAGTAGCATTATTTTCCCCACTTCCTCTCCCATAAGGAAAAGTAAAAGTATGTTTGTTTGGCATTAAAGTTTGATGATGAGGAATCTCCCCTTTTTCCTTTACTCTAAGAAGAGATAGATCTCCAAGGTCGGTAAAGACCACCATCCTTTTGGTCTTTTCCATGAACAGAATGATGAGGCAACTCTTTTCCAAATGAAATCACAACATCTTTCCTAAAGTCCACTTTATTCTCATGCAAAACTTCTGTCTCCCGACCACTAGGTTTTACACACGACCTATTTCTATGGGACCCTCACCTAGATTAATTAACTTTCACTGAAGTATAATAGTCCTACACAACTTGACGTTATCCACTCATACTCATACCCTTAAAAGTTATCTCACACCTAATCATATGACCACTTCGTACTAACCTTAACAGAAGATTTTGAAACAACAAATGAAGACAAAGATAAAAAGATCTCAAGTGATTAAATTAAGAATAAAATTAAAAAAGAAAACTTGTGTTGGACCCCGTTCTTTTAGTAAAATTTAAAAATATTAAATGAAATTAAATGGGTGTTTTTGAGTATGTATGTGTTGTGGGTGTTTTAGAGTTAAATGAAATTGATGTGAAAAGAAATGGATTTTGGTTTTTGATGAATTGGAAATTTTGAATAAATTTGAATGGAAGTTTAAAAGCAAGAAATGATTAGTGAAAGTGTTAAATTTGAGGGAATTGCAAGTCTAACTTTTTGGGATGAATAGTAATAGAGAGTTGACTTTTTGATGTGAAATCTTTGTGAATTTTTCTGGGTTGATTTAGGAAAAATTTGATAAAATAATCTTCATGAATGTTATAGCTTCTGTTGATAGCTTTCTATCACTATGAAGTATGACATTTTTCAATATCGGGATTGAAAGTTATGATCTTTCAAAGTTAAGGTTATTTTGCTTTGTTTTTAAAAATTCTATTAAGGGTAAGTTTGTGTGTACTGTTCTTTGAGGCAAATTTTGTACTAATGTGATTTGAATTGGATCAAGTAGCCTTATTGAAAGTTTTAGAGGAAGTTTATATCTTTTCAATGATGTATAATATGCTATTTTTGATTTTGGAAATTGAAAGATGTGAAATTGTGAAGTTGGATGTGGTTTAGGGTGAATGTTTAGGGGCAGAAGTTTGGATTGAAAAATTGACTTAGTTATAGTTTAAAATTGCCTTTAAGTGCTTCATGAAAGTTTTAGATTATGTTTTTATATTTCCATTGATGTAAAGTATGGAATTTTTGGACCATGGAATAGGAAGTTATGATTTTTAAAAGTTTCTGTTACTGTT
>JANTNU010000007.1:1179088-1196421 GCA_024752395.1 Erythroxylum havanense | reverse complement strand
ATCAATTTCAACTGCTCATGATATTTCAATTTCTGTCACACTTTACATGATCAAAATATCCTTGATAATAAAACTTAGTGAAATAAGAGGCATATTCGTTTACTCTTATATTTTGGTATATACCATCAAGATCATTACATCTTATATATATAATTAATTTTGGCAGGTCATCAATTTATATCTCATGCTAATGATAAATCAATCGCAATTGATTTTGAATAACCTCTGAATATTCTACAACTATTCAAAAATACTTCTTTATAATAGTTAGCTTTTCAGCATAATCACCTATATCATACTTCTATCGTGTTACTCTAATTTCATCTCATAATTTTAAATATAGGGATCATAGATTACCTCATATACTATATCCAAATATAAATCTCATATGTACTCAATCAAATTATTTGCCAATGTAACCATATTATCAAATATGTACTCATAATAGATTCTTATGCCATATCATAAATTCTGAGTTTAACTTTTCAATTCCACTTTACTTGTACACCTTAAATCTTGTCATTTCCACCTATATCTCTATTTCTTTTTTTCGGTCAATTCACAAAATTATTTTTGACATCCATATCAATTCATGTACATATCTATAGTAAAATTCCTTTAACATATTCGCTGACATAATTGCAAATATTGAATCTATGCCTAACATATCGGACTACGTAATATTTCTTATTTTTAAACATCCACAACTGTCCTCATCTTATTCTTTGACAAAACACCATTCTTCTCATTATTTCTAGTAGTCCCAACTTTTAATGAATGTTCACATATGTGACTCGTGTGGTCGTAATTATTGGGATTTGATACTCATCAGTACCCTTCTTTAATGGTGAGGAATTAGGTGCAGCAAATCCTTGCAAAACTCCTTATGTTCTTTTACGAGATGGCATTTCACTCCTTCAATAAGACTATCTTTTAGCTTACTTTTATTTTGAATTTTACTTCCTACATGTATGCATGATATGCATGTCACTTAATGCAATCAATCAATTCAATAATGCAAACAAGTAATCACATACCATAACAATTCATATTACTATTTATTTTAAGCCTAGGAAAGCCCTAATCTCGGATACCAAAAGATGTTGGAGCCCATTTTCAGAGTTCAACTATCATTCTGATACTATAAGATGTTGGACCTCATTGTCAGAGTCCAACCGTAGAGTTTTAAAGCATGAATGGGTTTCCTTGTAGAGTTATTTTAATGGAAATCGCATTAACCATCGCCGGTTCATCTTCATCCTCTGATACAATAGTTGCAAATAGAATTCTTCTGAAAAATTGTATATCCATTTATATAGTTTATTTTTCAACAATAATCATCTCATTCAGAGCTTTATAGATCAAGATATAATCAAAATACCCAAGTATGTTCGGTAACATATGCTATTCATACTCTTTCAACCGATAGCCTCACTTTCTTTCCATCAATATTTTTTCAAATCAACAACAAAGAATATAAATTTCTATTTAATGATATAGGAATGTGTTATGAATCTAATGCTTCAAGAATCAAGTCATTTGGAGGTCGGATGACAAAATTATAGCTAAAAGAGGCAAACATGTTCAGAGTTGGAAAACTCTTCGGGTGCGATCGCGAGGAACAATGGCGCGATCGCGAGGAACCATGATGCGATCGCAAGGATGAAGGTGCACTCACAAGGAAGGCTGGTGTGATTGTAAAGAGAAAGGTACAATTATGAGGAGGGAAGGTGAGATCACAAGAGCGCTTGGTGCAATCACGAGGGTGCTTGGTGCGATCGTCACCGAAGTTGTCCTACATATACATCCTCTACGACATCACTAAATTCAAATGATCATAACTTCCACCTACAATGTTCAAAAATTATAAAATATATACTGTTGGAAAGCTAAAAGGATAAGCTACAAATTTTATGAAGAAAACTTTGTCTAATTCTAACCAAATGAATCCATATTTTCCCCTGAATTCAGAATACAAAGTTTTCTCCTATGAAAACTTGAAAATGTAATATCTCTTCATACAATTCAAATACTAAGTACTCATCCCATACAACCCTTCCAATCACTAACATGCTATTTTAGAACCAACAAAAAGTTGGCAATCTCAATGAAGAAGAATATGCACATACACATTCCACTTTTACAACCATCATACTTAACCTTTAAAACAACATAATCATACACAAAAGGGAATCCTCAAATTCTCATTCTCATTACTAAGCAATGTAAATATTTGAACAATCTTTAGTTACATATCAACATACACATCACTAACTTAAAACAAATACAAATGGATGCTCAGTGTTTGGCATGCTTAATAAGTTATCCAAAAGTGTTCGAACTATCTTAGTGGAAAAGCTAACTATCTCAAAGTTTGTCCAATTGCCTTGCAAGGACCGTTAACCTTCTCGTTTTGCACCTGATGAGGGAATGGTGAGGTAAGCTACACAACTTAGTGGCTAATATATTTATAGCCATCGGCAATTGACCACAAATTCAAGCATACGTATATATATATATATATATACGTATATATATATGTATATATATATCCAGCAATTCAAGCATTCTCTATCTACTATAGCAATTTAAGCATTCTTAATCTATTCTAGCAATTCAAGCTTTAATCAATTTAGATCAAAACTCATAACACATAACATAGATTTTAGGCATTAAACATAACACTCAAATGTGACATACTTGACAATTCAGAGATAAAATGCACAAACAAATGACTCGAGGTTTTCATGAAAACATAATGGAGAAACCAAAGTTTACACCATGAACAGATGAGTCTATTTTTGGAGCTCATATGTCATAAGCGGGCATTCAGGAGAAGGCTCTTGTCAACGTGTACGTGGCGAACAGAATGATTCCACTCTCACCTAAATAAAAGCACATAATCATGCTCAAATCTTTTTATCATATGTTCATACTTTCATGCTTTTTCTTCTTTTCGTTTATACAAAATATTATAACCTTTTTCAAGGTATAACATAGTCATCAATCATCAAGCAATTTCCATTATTTATAAACAAGTCAAATTCAAGCAATCCACATATAAACATAGGCAAGAATTTAGTTAGTTTCACAATAACCATAAATACATTACCTACCTATTTCGCTTAAAAATCTAAGCTCAAGATTACCCTTCCTCTTGCTCTTGAGTATGGTTTGCTTGGTTTCCTATAACAAACCAAATTTCTCCTACAATCCACATTCACATGTAAATTCATAAAACTTCACAAATCAAAAATACTAAAATTGAACTTAAACCTAACCTACCAATAGTTTATCTAAGCTAGAAAAACCAAAACCCTAGCTTAAAAATCCAAAAATCAAGATGGTTTCATCTTTCTCTTCTTTCTTCCTTCATTCCTAATGCAAACCCTAGTCTCTATTTAATCCCTTTTGAACCTAGCAAGAAGAAAGATGAAGACTTACCTATAACAAGTTGATTTCCTCTTCTTTTTCTTCTTCTTTCTTCTTCCTTCCAAGCTTCTCTTGCACACTCCCACGAACCCTCTCTCTTCTCCTCTCTTCTTTCACCTTTTTTTTCCTTCTCTCTTTGGCTTCTCATGACACTTCTCCCTTTATTTCTTACTTCAAGACCATTTATTTGGTCCTTTCCCATTTTACCCTTATGTCTATTAAAACTAACATCTTATACTTCTAACTCCTTAACTAACTCGTTCCAAAAATCCAAATCTTTTCTGATTAGGTAATTGAAGGAATTTAATAACACTTCCTTCTAGAAAAATATTTTTCATTGTATTAAGTTTCTAATTACACCAAAATTATTCAATTTGATTTTGAAATCTGAAAGTTATACTCCAAACATTTGGACTGTTCTTATAATGAAACAATATTCTATACTCAATTTCCATCCAAAAATTGACATTCTTAGAAACTGCATTAATCTCAATTTCACTATAAAATTTATAGCCCTAAGTCTTTAGTTTACTCCAAATTAAAAATCATCTCATTTGGATGACTTGAGAAAAATTTATGGCTAAAACATCGAAGCATACTCAGTGAACATGTTTCAACTACATTTTCCAGCTTATAGCTTCCAACATTTCATATATAACCCATCTTGTACCTAAACCATCTTTTATACCTCATTTCAAATTCAAGAATTCTCCTTTCTCTTTACACATGACTAACCAACAACAATTTTTTATTTAATAATTCTAACTTATAAGAAAAGTTCGAGTCCAACATGTTGAATATGAGATAAATGCTGGCTTGGAAGGTTCACTCTTGTGATTTCAATGTATTGTTGGCATAAACTGTACGAGTGATTCATTTGGATTGATATATGCTTCATACGGTTTGTGTGTTAGAGCTAAATAGGGTTGTGAAATATAAATGTTGCATTCGTCATAACTAATGGTACCTAATTTTTTATGAGTGTTGCTTTGTTTCACTAGCTTAATGGCTTTTATATTACTTGACCTAAATACATCTCACCTTACCTTTACCCCCATTACAACCTTGAAAAGTCCTTTCATCCATGATTTTGTATGTGAACATTAGTGGTAGAGAAATTAAATGATATGCAAAGTTATGGATTGTCATGATTATGAATGGTGTTGAGTGTACCTGTGGATATATTTTAGTTAAATAAAATTTTCGAGTCTACCATTAGATTTCTCAGTTTATGAAGATGATACTTGTTGATTGATCATGAGTAGAAGCATTGAATGTTGAATTCTTGTTATGATTTTTAAAAGTCACTCATCTTGGTTATGATTATATCGTCTTTGAAAATTTGGGAATTAAGTAAATGTTTCAGGTCTTTGAGCTGAATTTGGATGTTTTGCCCAAGAACAGCCAATGGATAAATATGGGAGAAATTGATATCTATTTAATTGTTGATACATTTAGTTCTTTACACTTAACAATTAATGATATGAAAATGCTTACGATGCTCATTTTAATTCATATACGTTTTTAGGTATAATTTGGAAGCAAAGAAATTAAAGTGAGTCGAAATACTGCATTTGGGCCATTTTTCTTAAGATTAATTCTCACTTTTTTTCTTGTAACAAGAAGAAAAGAAGACAAGAAGAAGAAAAGAAAAATGAAAGAACAAAATGCAAATAACGTGAGCTGCATAATTATGTGGTTGTTTTTTAGATGCAATTTATGTTAATTTAATGTTCATACAATAGTTAAGATGCAACAGGTGGAACAAGCATGCGGTAGAAATAAATGGACTAAAACACATGCACAATAAGAAGAAAACATAGCAGCATGAAGAGAAGGGGAAACGATGATGCAGTGGAGAGAAAACACCGACACTGACCACCTGCAGAAGCATAGACACGTGGACGTCTGCCAAAACACAAACGTTTTCCATAAGTTGGCTGAAGGTTTTAGGTATATAGTAGTAAAAATTGTCCCATCAATAAAACAGTAAGGGGAGTGAAGAAAGGAGCCTTCAGCTTAGTGGTTAAGAGAAATAGAGAAGAGCTACGACTTGGCGTGAGAGAAGAGAAGTGAGTAAATAGTAGGGTGGACCAAAAACCTCCAAGTTTATTCATCACAACATCATAGAATAGTGGAAAGCTACGATGAGAGGGGATGGTGGCAGTGTGAGATAGGGAGTTAAATGTGCCTTGAACTACCATCTTTATTTGTCAAATCGATGAATAAGAGACCAGTAGCATGAAAGATAATAGAGGTGGAGGCTTTAACGATTATTATTTGTTCATTTCATCATCGAAGGATAGGGAGAAGATGACTAACACTTGAAGCATGAAAATGGAGAAGGAACGCTAGTTTTTTGACGTCGGTTCGGAGGCGACATCAATGCTGATGACCTAGGTTAAGTATTTTTTATTGTTTTGTTATTTCTTTTTCTAATTAAAAATTGATTGTGTTATACTATGTTAATTGATTTGGGTATTGTGTATGGATAATCAGATTTTCGTTATTGTTTGGTTATTTGTGTATGAATCCATTGGATATTGTGAAAAGATGATTTTAATGCATTCATTAGATCATTTAATTGTAAACTCATTGCTAGAATTTTGATATAATTCGTAATTGTTATGTTAAAATTCATGTGTAGCAACTAATAATTCGTAATCATTAGGGATAACATGACCTACGTTAAATGACACATCGTATACGGTTGTTGCCTTGATTAATTGGTTTTTCTAATTCGGAATGCTACCACCTAATTAAATCTAGAGATCATATTCTAGGTTATTGGTGGTTAGGTTTAATTAACAATCGTATCTTTATTAAACAAAAGCTAAGGAAAATTTTAAGTTAATTATTAACTCATGATTAATAGTTGCTAGGAGAGGTCAGAGAACAAAAAATCAATGAAATATGCTTAATTATGGTGTAGGCTGACATTGAACCAAAGAATAGGGTCCTTACCAAATTTTATACTTTTATCATTTTTCGCATGTTTTCTTTAATTTGTTTTTATTAGTCTAGTTTCATTTTATTTTCTTATTTTTTAAAAAAATTGGCCTAAATGCCGATTAATTTCATTTCAATAACTTTACACACACTCTCTGTGGAATCAACTTAGCCTTACCACTGCTATAGTAGTAGTCTAGTTATTTTATTTTAACTAATGTTATGATGTACGATTAAGCTCTTGATTCAGTATTTCTCTAAGGGGCTTCTGCCACAAGAAAGAAATATGGTGGATGTAACAAGTGGAGCTGCATTGGTGGACAAGACACCTATTGAAGCTAGAAATCTCATTTCCAACATGGCTGCTAACTCCCAACAATTCAGCATTCAAGAGGACCCCCATCCATTGAAGGTTAATGAAGCTAATACTGTTACATTGGGTAACAAATAGCTGTGTTGACATCTTTGGTTAGGCAAATGACTGCAAGTGGTGCTCAACAAGTCAAGATATGTGGAACATTCCTTCCTCCATTGACTATTGAAAATGTAGGCATTTGGATCAGAAGAAAATAATGAAGGTTGTGGACCAAGCCTTCATGCCTACTTAAAGGGCTCCATTGGAGGTATGATGATGCAATCTTGAATCATGTTTTGATAATGCTTCAAAGCTTCTTTGTGGTGTATCTTCAGAAAAATTTGTTTCCAATCTCCCACTAGACGAGGGACTGTTGAATTTTCTCCCCTGTTTGGATTCAATTCCAATGTATTGCCACCAATTTTCACTGTAAGAGACTCCCTGGAAAGTGAAGGGAAGTCCTCATTTGAGAACCAGGGTTCACTTTGCTCCATATGGGAGGCTTGAAGAAGGCCTGCTATTGAGGCAGAGGTTGCTGCCACCATGAACCAGTCGAGTAAGGAGTTGGGAAGAGTGACTTCTAAAAGAGCAAAGGGCAGAAAGATAGTAAAGGTAGTGACAGGTAAGAACATAATCGTAGAGAGAGAAGTCCTAATTAAAAGTTGTTTAAAAAATAACGACAAAATACATTATATATGAATATTAACACTTGTAATAATCAAATGTTACTTATATGACTATTCAGCATATCTCTTAATCTCGAATCGATTTAAAATAATAATTCATTATAATTATCTTAAATTATTGAAGTTGAGTTAAATTTAATTTAATTTAATTAATTCATGGTTGAGTTTAAGAGCTAAGTTAGGTCATCGTATTAGTGATACTTGATTAGTCTATATTCGGTATTCATACCACATATATTTCATCATTATTTTTAAAATATAAGACAATGAGTTTTTCTAAAAAGCTAAAAATTAAAAAGAGTTTTTTCTAAGAATTTTGAAAATTAGGAATTGTTTTCAAAATCCTTTTAAATTATAGGGAAGTCTATGTCTTTTACTTAAGTATAAAATCTTATATGCTTTTAGCTATGTAACTGTTCAATTGTTTGTATGATTCAGGTGGGAGTCGCCCTAATGTAGGTGTTAAAGAACACTTTGCAGTAGGTACTTCTAGTGTTAAAGACTGAAAGTTTGGCTCAGCTACTAAACAATCGGATACTCAATGGGAAATCCACAGGAGAAGCTCTTTTTTTGCCATTAAATGTGGAGGAGTACATTGATATTATTTTTGTAAAAACTAAAGTGTGGGGATGTCAAGTTTGAATAGGAATTTCATATTAAAAAAGATAGAATTAGTGAAGGACATATAAGTAGAAAGTATCCATAAACTTAATGCCTTAAAATTTTGAGTTGAAGTGTGATGTTAAAGCCTATAAATATGTTTCCTTACTAAGCCCATAATGAAGATCTCTCGTATAAGTGGACTTTCTAAAGCTAACAATAAGGAAAGTAAGAAATCATGATAAAATGTTAAATATATTTCACATTGTAAATAGATAAAGAATAAGAAAGATTTATATGGAAGGAAAGTTTGTCCCACCCAATTCAGTTTATTTTTTGAAAACTGTACATAAATAAATTGGAGATAGTTTGTGCTACGAGTCGGATACACCTTCCACGCATAAGATAGGAAATCAAATATATTGTAAATAAAAAAATCATCATAATAACACTAATATCATATAAATTGTTCGTGAATTTTTTAAATTATTTGTTTAATTATAAAAATTAGATCATACAATTAAATAAATTACAATTGGAATGGGACAAGAAGTTTGTACGGATATGTGGCACCTTATGAGCTGCCTACTTCAATTATTTTGACTTGATCAGCTTTGAAATTGTAGCAAACTGAAATTGATATACAATCAGAGGTTTGTCGGCGATGCTTCTAGAGTTGTTCCAACTTTCAATGTCGAGGTGTTGCTTGTCCATTCCAAGCATTCTCGTCTTCTCGACCGTATTGTTTATATTTGCTTTCGTACTGTAGTTATTTGCTGAAGAAAGCGGACGCTGCCAGCAATTGGCATTATTTTACATGAATTATCCGGAAGGACAATGACCTTATCGAAACAGATCAGGCACTTGGACCCCATCATCAAATCAAAACAAAGGTGATTATTCAATATTGAGGTGGTAATGGTTTTGATTAGAGATTGAGGCACAAGATCATGTTCCTCTTAATGGTTGGGAGGCTATCACTTGGAAGTTTAAGCTTGTTATTTAACAGAACTGGAGTATAGTGTCTGAAACATGACTCAAGAACACTTGTAGATTGATTTATAATGGGAACTCATTTCCGTTTTACATAGACGCTTTCCTTCAGTGACAACAAGCTAAAGAAACACAAAAATCGCACAAATTTTAGAAACCAACCATGACATCAACTTGTAAACAAATGCAAAGCATCACTTCTCTGTGAACATGAGACTACGATTCATTCCTATATGGATGCTTACTTCTGCATGCTTAGTTAAACTACTTTCAAGAACTAACAAAACCTGCCAAATAGGTTAATACTTCTACCAGTGCCCTTTTCTTCTTCCTTGTCTTCTCTTAGAAATTGGAATAGGTGGGATGCTCTGCTCATGCCTGAAGAAGTTGTCAGGATCTACCTTCGTCTTCACTTGTACCAACCTGTAGAAGTTACCCTTGAAGTACTTGGCACCCCAAGCTGTTGCGTCTATGAAGCTTGTGTTACCTTTCTTGTTCATGCCTAAATCCAAGTCCCTGTAGTTGACATACGCAGTTCTTGGGAAGTTCGAGGCGTAAGGTGCCATGTAATTGTAAAAGTTTCTCATCCAGTCCATATGTTTTGCCATTTTCTGTTCTCCATCCTGCCAATTGGTCAAGTATTGGACTTTGAACAAAACACCCTTTCTGTGAGGGAAAGGAATTGCAGACTCGGGAATCTTGGCCATCATTCCACCATAAGGATTCCATATCATGAGAGGACTCTCCTCTTGTAGCATCCTTTTCCATAGCCCCTCAAGCCCTGCTTCAGGAATTGGCTGTTTGACAAAATCAGACTTGGCCTTGAAATAATTCTTGAATAGAGACTTCCCCTGAAGCAGAACATCAGCAGACGCATTACTTGGGAAACCAGCAATATACATCACAGAATTGATCCAAGTCGTCTGTACACAATCCTTTGGTGTCAAACCCAGCTCAGGGAAGCTGCGTTTCATGACCTGGAGAAGTCTTTTAGCATCACCAAGGAACAAGGCATTATAGGAAGTTGCAACAGTTCTTTGAGCTCCAGTTCCACCAGTTGTAATAATGACCCTGATAAACAAATCCTCATCAAGTGTGGCAGCAACCTGTTGCCATCTATACAGCAACTTAGTGGCACCTTGCGCTAATGTCTTTGTAACTGTAAAAACTGTGACAGTTGGTGGCACAGGAACCAACTTTATTTTCCAAGCAACAATGACTCCGAAACTCCCTCCTCCACCACCTCTAATCGCCCAGAAGAGGTCCTCACCCATGCCTTTGCGATCAAGAACTCTGCCTCGTGCATCAACAATGCGAGCGTCAACGACGTTGTCAGCACCAAGACCATACTTTCGCATCATAGAACCATAGGCACCACCTGTGATATGCCCACCAACACCCAAACTGGTGCAAAGACCCATTGGGAAGCCGTGAACTTTGCTTTTCTCAGATATTCTGTAGTAAACTTCACCGGTCGTGGCACCAGCTTGAATCCAAGCAGTGCCAGCAGCAATATCGACATTGACAGAACGAAGCTTGGAGAGGTCGAGAATAACAAAAGGTGTTTCAGTTTCAGAAGCATATGAGACACCCTCATAGTCATGACCTCCACTACGGACTCTGAGGTGAATTCCAAGCTTCTTTGCGCAAGAAACAGCAGTTTGGATGTGAGATTCGCAAGCAGGAGTGAAGATAAACGAGGGCTTTGTGACAGAAGGCAACAAATATCTAAGGTTTTGAGCGGTAGATGCTAGGACAGAAGAGAATGAAGAGTTGTCTGGAGTATAGATGTTAGAGGAAAATGGAGTTGATGAGAACCTAGAACTAGAAGAGAAGGAGAGACAATGAAGGAAGCCGTCTTTGATAGGAAACGACAGCCCCATTGAAGAAGACAGTAGTAGGAGAATCGAAAGAAGAGAAACTTTAGGAGAAGCCATGTTTGATGTTTCTCCGTTTGCCTTGGTTTGAGTCGAAGAATTAGAGGTGCAGAGTTTTCTTATAGCGGTGGGGGATTCTTAGCTGATGACTTTACATTGATCTAACCTTAACGTCACACCAGGGTAATATAATTGTCTAGTATTATTCTGTCTTATTCAGTCTATAAAATTTCAGTCATTTATTTTGCGACGTAATTTATGCAAGATTCACATAAATAAATGACTGAGATTCATTGGATAGAATAAGACACCATAAAATTGTACTGAAGATCTGGACTCCTGTAATTTTGATCCAGTCACGTTTTGAGCAGTAAAATTCTTAATAAGCATATGTCCTTAATGACAGTTGCAATTAGTCCTCTTAGAGAGCACGGGATTCACAGTGAAAGATGCTGTCTGAAAAGGAGAGTCACATCTTCATCAGCACCTAAGTTGTGATCTCATTTACTAAGGTCTTTGATCTTGGAAACTAATTAATTGTTTGGAAAAGTTTAGTTGAAAAGGCGGAGTCAGGTCAAAGCAAGACGGCCCAGTGTTGAGTTCAGAGTTGAAACGAGCACATTCAGAAGCACAAACACCGAGGCATGCGGGACGATATTTCCTTTCCTCTATCCCCTAACTGCCAATCAGGTTGCTTCAATAATGCCCCAATGTAGCCATTAATGTTCACACTGTTGTAAACAATAAACCTCACCACCGCAATTGGTCATACACTGATCACACGTCTAATCAAAGATTTTCAAACTCTCATAATTTCAATTATTTTGAACTTTACTGTTTGCATTCTAATTGAGATGTTCTTTTTTTATATAAGAAATTGCTTGGATTTAGTATCTTTTTCCTTTTACACGATCGTTGCCAATTGCAAAAATTTGTAATTGAAATGATATTTCAAATGACTTTGAAGGAAAATATAGATTAAGTCTTTGTTTATATAACAATTCGGTTGAACATGACCTTACCCTAAATCTCATTAACACGTTACGTTTAATAAGGATCAATAATATACAACCTTATCTTTAATTAGTTAAGAGACTCTTCTTAAAAGTACGTACTATTTTGAACAATCTTAAACTTGAATAAGAGACAAAAGTTTAGGACGAAAAGATTAGTTGGGAAGATGACAGAGATTCGAGAATATACTTCACTCCAAGCATGATGGGATTGTGAAATATTAAATCTTATTATGGTAAATTTAATAAATGTTTTAGCTAAAATTTACTATCAGCTGTGAAAATTAGGGTGAGAAAAAGAACTAGCAGCCATGAAAACAATGAATATATCTACCTAGCCATTGACTACATAGTGAATTGGAAAGAGGTGCATGTTACTATCAATCGGACTATATCCTCCGTGATAGCCGACCATAGTACTGCTGCTTTAGCCATTATAGATTTGAATGAAGCAATTGACATGACTTCCACTGCTTAAAGCGACCGTTTTGGCCCAAAGTAGACCACCCTCCCCTTACGTTGAGACACATTAGTGAAACTTTAACTACACAATATCTTACCTTCCAGACGATGGATTCAACTTTGATGGTGCTTAAGTAAAACAAGCCAGCCATAACGTCAAGCTTATGTAATTCATACGGCTACTTTGACAAGCAAAATGACACATTTTTTATTCCTTTCACCTATTAAGATTTCATTTCTCACCAAAGTACTTAGTCTTGATAGATATCTAATTTTGAAACCATTTCATCTTTATGCTACTTGCCATCCCACCAAAAACAATTTTGGTTAGACTGTTACATATATACTATTTAACCTATCAAAATATGTGCTTTTCAGCTATTCTTTCTTATCTTTTATTTTCCTATCGTCCAAAAATAAAACACCATGGGTTGAATTCGCTGTTGAAAATATTGATTCAAAGTTAAAATTGAAGTTTTGTTTAAAGATAAGATATTTGTTAAAAGATAAAATTTTATCTATTAAGATAGAGATATTATCTAGTTAGGATTTAAACTTTTAAATTTGTTTTGTTTTATCTAGATATTAGCTAGGTTTGTTATTTCATTCTCTATACATTTAGAGTTTCATGTCCATGTAAAGTAGAACTAATCAATAAATTGTCTCTTGTTTTTTCTCTTTTATATTCTACTTTTAAATAGTTTTCCATTCTCAAAATTTCAACATTCTGCAGCCTATTGGTGGCCTTGAGAAAGGTTTCTAGTTCCTTCACTTAAGTAATATTCACTATTTACTGTGAATAAATTATTCAATACATATAATAATTTATAACTCTTGTCTTTTTCATAAATTAATTAAGAGTATTATATTTTTTTATTTTTAATATATATATATTTTTGCTTACGAGGTATCTTAAGATGGTCTCAATTATAAGAAAGTATCTTTAAGCTATCTATCTTTATACTAATTTTCGCTTGAATCGGATAAATACACGAGGGGGGTTCAAATTCACGATCTCATTTAAGTCAGGAAAGCACTTTACCAACTCACCTGTATTGTGGGGTTAGTACTCAGATATTATTTAATTTGAAATGTAAGGAGAGTACTCTCAAAGAAAATGATTCGCTTGCTTCTTTCGTTACAGTACTTCTTTGGAGTTGAATGTAAAATAAAAGGTCGGAATGTCTTACGATCAAGTTCATAATACGAGCGACTGATAATAGTTACAGTAGCGTACTTTTCCTTTGGAGATAATAAAGAAATTGATTGTTATTGCTTACGTAGAATACAGAATGACTGAAGGAATTAACGATGAAGTTTGTATCTCTGTGTGTCTCAAAAGAGACGTACATAGCCTTATTTATACATTGTAGATGTCTCTAATTAAAGCAACAAATCAACATAGTAAAATACATCATTAATGTATACGATCTTATGCACAACTAAAGGCTAATTACAGGTATTACTTGACTGAGAGAGATTGTGTGATAATAAGTGTTAATAGCTTAGTGCCCGTTTGATTAAGCTTTTATCAATATAGTTTTTGTTATTAAAACTTTTTTGAGAAAAGTATTTTTTAAAGATCAGTTGACTGTTTGACTGTGAATTTAAAAAACAGCTGAAAGAGTGGCATGAAGAACTACTATTTCTTTACCATCCAAATACGGGGAAGATGGTCAAAGTAAAAATTGTGCCGCATTAAGCGCCATCAGGCCCCGCCTGAAGTTGATTTGTCTCTCGAATACGGTGAATGAGTGCCTTCTTATCAACACACCAAGAAAACCAATTTCAAATCATAAGCGTCTGCGTTTTGTCGGTTGACACAAATTGTTGATATCAAATGTTTCAACCTCGCTCACCTACTCCACACATGACCTCTGCTTCTTCTTCATACGGTACACATATATATATAAATAGTGGTCCAATATCTTCCATTGCCATAAGTCTACAAATCCTGCACCTTCCAGTCTTTTTTACCACTTTCCAATCCATCCAGTGGTTTATCTCCAACATCTCGGTTACGTATTCACATGAATTCTAACATTTCTGGCTTATAGTAATTCAACCACTACCATGATGAAGCACAAATTCAGATACTTAAAAGTGTTATTTGAACTGTGTCCACTAGTGCTAGTAGCTGGAATTTTATAACTCAAAAGGTAAAAGTTATTCTAATTCTAAACTAAGTGGATGAGTTTATTGTTGTACGTAACAGCCATTTTTTTCCAACCATAAGATTCCCTTCAAACCTAGAATATGGTTCTTTTTTTTTTGAAACAAAACATATTCATAAAACGAAAGAAAGCATCAAACCAGAAGAAGCAAACTAAACCCAAAGCTAATAGGCTTTACCCTATAACACCCCGAACCTAGAGCCTCTTCTGAATCGATAATAATTGATGGACAATCAAACGAAAGAACTGAAATAATACTGTAAGGGATAGAAACCCACTCAAACCGGTATGCATAAGATAAAGCCACCCTAGCTAACGTATGAGCAGCCTTATTAACATTCCGAGAAGTCCAATGGAAGGACAAAAATTGGAAGTCGTTTTTTAAAGAGAGACAATCAGCTAACATAGTACCAACCTCTAGTAAATTGCTTGTAGGGTTATTAAGATGAGTAATAGCACCTAAACAATCCGATTCAATAACAATCCGATCTAGACACTGAGCCTTAAGCCAACTCAGAGCTTAGAATATGGTTCTTTGCCTACTAAGATCACATAGTATAATATATGAGGCACTTTATCATAACTAGAATAACTAAAACAAATAATTGCAGTTCAGAGTAAGTAGACAACCCTCCTGATGTGTCAAGCTATCAACCATTTTATCATCATTACTACTACGGAGGAGGGAATTAATGGTTTATTTGGATTCTTATGCTGATATTTGCATCGGTCCCTTGGGATTCTTACGTTATTCAAAGGAGTGATGATGAGAGTTTGGAAACTCATGCCCTTAATTAGAAATATTGATTAAGAGTGACGGACTCCAATCCACCATGCGTGCACTACATGATTCTCCATCATTTGCAAGGCTTTACGCGATCATAATAAGTATGAGTTTCCCTTAGATTTTTATCTTTTGAAAGGATCCAAACGTTTTATTTGTGTTATTGAACAATATATTTTATTGTTAACCGACCAAATCAGACTGATGTTCTAAAAAAATAGACTGAAAGTTAAATTGATGAGATGAAAAGTTTAATCGATATTAGACCATCACAAAACAGGTTAAAGATTAAATAAAATTAAAGAATTTGAAATATGAATGAAAGAGGTTATTCTTATCTATCAAAAAATTATAAATTTAATTGAAAAAAGAAATTATTAAATAAAAATTAATTAATTAATTTTGGTTTATAAGAACTTGTTAATTAATAAAAATTGATCGATTAATTAATGGATTGATCGGTTTTTAACAAGAAGAATTATTGAACCAAAAATTTAAAGATCAAATAAAAAAGATAACTAATTCAAGATTTATACGGTTAAACCAGCCAAATTGGTTAGATTTTTTAATCATTGAATGAGACTTTAATTTATAATTTTAATAACAAATGATATTATTAATTTTTTATTCTAGATAACTTTAATATTTTAAATTATTAAATAATATATGAAAGATAAGTTTAATACAAGAGTAAGAAAAACTCGAAGGTTGCAGATTTCAATTTGTTCTTTTCATAGGATATCAGTTAGCCGAAAGTTTGATATCGACTAACGTATAGAATGGTTAAAAATTAAAAAAAAAAGGGTGAATTTTGGGCTTCACATGTGACTATCTGACTGACTATCAAATAGGGCAATTAGTCAAAGAATTAGATCGATCAATCAATGGTATTTTTGAGGTAGTTTGAATATTGTTTTTAATAAAAAATTGTAAACTTTAGGCTAAGTTTGAGCTAAGATTGTCTAGTTCAATTCGATTTGAAATTTGAGAATTATAAGAAAACGACTAATCAAACTTTCAGGAAAGAGGCTGTGGAAATCCTAGCCTTACAACAGACGGAAAAGAAGAAGAAGCTTTACAAAGTGCTCTCTTTAGAAGTAAAGTTGAATCCAAAACCATAGACAATGTTGGCTTAGGTAGTGCAGAACTGCCAATATAATACCAAGTCATCGGTGACTTCTTCATTTACATCGAGTTTCAAAGATTGTAGCTGCCCCGTCAGCTAAGTAAAGAAGCTCACATGTTTTTTTCTTCCTTTATTCTCAAATAAAAAATTCTAGAGCAGTAAAAGAGATGGATTTGGACTAATTAGATATGATCAAACTTCAAAGTATGAACTCGACCAATTCATCACCTATTTCTACGGTACAATTGATTATTATGTAACAATTGATTTAAAGAATTAATTGGCAAACCTGTTGACATATTCTTTATTTCAATCCTACAAATCTGTTTTATTTTAGTTGCTCTAAACGTGTCTGATATAATCAAACTTTTGTATCGTTCATAATCAAGTTATCAAAAGTTTTAAATATATATTTTAACTTGTTTTGATTTTTTACAAGGCAAAATTACAACACGTTTAACTTGATTGCGTAAGATAGATGTTAGTTTCTATCCTACAGTCAATCGACTGGTTGTAAATTTTGTACCATAATAAATCAAGGACGTTCTTTATCTTGTGCGTATTTGTTTAGTTAACTAACATATAAGATAAAGTTTATGAGATAAATATATTTTGAAAATAAATTATGATAGATTTATATTACATTTACATATTATATGTACATTCTTCCTAGTTTTAATTTGTTAAGACTAGGCGTTAAAAGAGCGTAAATGTAGCGTCCCCTTACCGTAGGGTACACATCGGAAAATCCGAAGGTCGCTCCGACACGTATCCCACGATAAAGGTTCACTACCAGAAAATTTCGCTAATAATCCATATGACATCGCAGTAATTAAATCACAATATATCAGAAATCAGTAAATTAACATCCAAAATAATAAT
>JANTNU010000007.1:1156755-1167610 GCA_024752395.1 Erythroxylum havanense | reverse complement strand
TTTAGGCCTTTGAATAAGTAAATATGTGAAGATTATAAGTGTATATGATGTTAGTTTGGTTGTGAGAAGCATTTGGAAAAAGGTTTGAATGGGTTTGGAAAACCCATGTCCGTTAAACGGACATAGGAGTCCGTTTAACGGGCAACTACGGGTCAAAAGGACCCCTTCCCTTTCTCATGTCCGTTAGGCATACATGGATGTCCGTTTAACGGACATTATCAGATGAATTGGTACATTTTAGGCCGTATGTTTCCGTTAAATGGACATGCATGTCCGTTTAATGGACAACCACAGGTCAACTTGTGAAAAATGCATTTTTGACCATTTTAGAGGCTGAATCTAATTTTGTGGTCTTCACAAGAGTTTTATATATAGAAGTATAATTTCTAATGGCCTAAGAACAAAAGCAATCCGATTTCTAGATTGAAAGTTATGGCTTTTGCGCCAAAAGAGTTTCAAATCGATTTAGGGTTTGAACATGTTGAAGTATTTTGATCATAACTCACTCATCCGCCCTCGGATTGAGGCGATTCTTGAAGCATTAAATTTCTAACACATTTATCCTTCTCTCTATGAAAACTTGTATCAATTGGAGTTGAATTGAAAGAGTTTGATTGAATCATATGATAATTATAATGATTTGTCTCATTCTGATCTTGCTATTTTCCTTCCTCATCCGACCTTGTCAAATCTTTTGCTCATATCTTTTCCGTCTGACATCCGAATGACTTGGTTCTTGAAGCGTTGGATTCCTAAGTCAATGAATTTCATTTTATGTGAAAATTATGAATTTTAGGGATTTAATTGAGCAAGATTATTTGAATCAAAGTGAGACAGGAAAGTTTCTGAACATAGTTCAGTATTTTGTGAAATTCGGGATCTGGGGAGATTCGATTGAAGCGATGTTTGAGGTAAAATAAAATTAAGACATAGGGCTAGAATTAATATGAAGAAATGAATTTCAATTTAGCCTTTAAGAATGCCAATTTGTGGAAGGAAGTGAATTGCTAGAAAATGTGTTAGTAAAATGATATGTCCGACATGTTTGGACTATAACTTTTGGTGTAGTGCTCGAAATTGGATGATTATTGTGGCATTATGAAATTAAGACATAGAGGAATAATTCTATAGAAGGAAATTTTGATAAATTCCTTCAAATTGATAGTACGAATCATGTTCGAAAGTAAGCATGACTTAAAGAAATGTTCAGGGGCAGTTTTGGAACTTAACTTAAAGATTAAAGTTTATAGGCATATGAGGAGGGGCAATAGGGTCTTTTCATCCCCATTTTAATGACATGGCATATAAATAGAAGGGATGCTTTGTGGAGGAAGAGATAGATACGAAATTAGAAGAAGAAAGAAGAGAGAAAGGAGAGATTTTCGGTAGAGAAGAGGGAGAAGGTGGAAGAGGAAGTTAGGGTTTCAGATTTTAGAGGTTCCAAGCTTGGTTTTTCATTGATTCATGAAGGGAAAAGAGGGAAGGAGAAGAGAGCTACCTTCCAAGCCAAGGAGAATTTCAAAAATAGAGAAAGAAAAGGTAAGAGTTAAGTGTTGAACTTTGAGTTTTAGTGAGTTTTTGGTTGATGTGGCTTAAGATGGATATGGGTTTGTTATTTATGAAGTTAATTTGAGTGATTATGCATTGGGTTATGTTTAATTTTGGATGGTTGATTTAATTAGTGTTTGTGATTTGAATTGGGGCAAATTCAAGAAATGATTGGAGAAATTGAAGCTCTAATCAACCCCAAGCATAGATTAGAGGTGGGTAATGTGTTTATTTTTCAAATTATGAGCTAATTATAATTGGTGGTTTTATAAGCTATTGTTTTATAAATAACTTGAATTGTATTCAATGAGATTTTGAGTAAATTGATATAGATGAAATACTTATTGCATTCATTATGTTAAATTGATTGATAATTTGATTATGTGAACTTGTGTGATATTCTGAGTGATTGATATCATGTTGAATTCGAGATGATATGAAAAGTACAATTTCAAAGTATGCCTTCGGGCATTTAGTTTTTCATACATGAATATATGTTACATGGGTTTGGTTAGGTCCCTCATGTGGAGTCAGTGCACTGGTCTCATTTTTAAAGCCTTTTTTCGGCTGCCCGCTAGAGGCATAGGAGCTCCGTTTTTGGACTCCCCATGTGTTTCACGGCTGCACATGACCGCTTTACGGGAATGTGCAGTACGTCCTGTTTTATGGACCGACCTAAACCAATTGATGTGTTATATGTTTTTGCTTTGTTTAGAATGTGCTGCATTTAGATGTGAAGCATTTCATGTTTAAAATGGTTTGAAAATTCGACAAATGAGAATTTGAATTTTCCACTATGAGAGTTTTGCAAAACTATTTGTGAATGTTTATGAAAGATTTTGGAACTGAGAAGTTCTTGAGAAACAAATCTTCGTCGTTTTCGATTAACTGAAATTAAGGTTTGAAAATATTTTTGCTTATCATTTGATTAACAAACATGTTATCCACGAGCTTCCGAGCTCACCCCCCTTTCATCCCCATCTCCAGGTATTCGAGCAGGAGATCGGATGAAAGACGTCAAGACATCAGTATTTGTATATGTTTTGTACTTTGTGTATTTGGTTTAAGATTATTGGAAATTATCAATGGCTTGGAATGCCGTTAGAGTATTGTAAGCTTTTGGTTCATAATGTATTTTGGATTATGTAATTGTATAAGAACTTGAGTCATGGAATTGGAAATGTGTATGGCTATGGATTGTGCATTTTGGGTTTTGTACATAAATTGAATTGAGTTATGAATAAAATTGGGATATATATATATATATATATATATATATGGATATGGATGAATGTACTGGATGATGGGATTTTAGTTTGAATATGACAAATATGAATTGGATATGAAAAATGACTGGAAAAGGTTTAGAAATAGGATTGCGTTTATGCTGAGATCCCGGAAGGAGGGTCCGGTGGATTTGATGTATGTGAAACTGTCTGGAATTGATAGAAGTGTATTTAAGTTATTTGCAGGTTTGAGTTTTTGATAGTGCAGCAGTTATGCTGTCGGATTTTCTATATAGTAGCATATGGATAAGGGAATTTGTGTATGAATTTAGGAATTTTATTTGACATGAGTATGAGATTGTTATGGTAAAGAATTAGAATGTGATGAATAAGAAGATTCAATTAATTTGAGATTAGTATGAGTTGAAGGATTAGTTCCCAAAGAGGGAAATTATTTGTTTGATTTTTTAAATCAGGTGGATTAAATGATGAAAGAAACGAATAAGAGAGAAAAAAAAATTTTACCCAGCATTGATCCGTTTCGGATAGGATTAGTCCAGAGTTTCCAACGCTATGATTAAGATATTCGTATCGAATGTTGATTTCGGTTTTATTTTCTTCGATTCGATCCGTTTGTTTCGCATTCGTATTCGATTTCCATTTGTATTCGATTCGACTTATTTGTTATTCGCTTTCATTTCCGATTCATTGTTTTTCGTTCCGTTTCGAATTTGAGTTATGAGTGATCATGTTCAGTTCAAGTTGTGGGGTGTTTAGTGTTAAGTGTAAGAAGTTGGGTTTCGGAAACGGGATCCAACATTTTTAGTCTAAGAAATTGGCTAAACTTTCTGAAAAGGAAGTTAACTAGTCTACATTCACTAAAGCTTTATGTTGAGAAAGTTTTACAATTTATAAAACCCTCAATAACCACAAATGCACAGGTTGTACTTTGTAGTATTGAAGGGTCGATCTCAAGAGGAGGGTACTAGCCTAATCCTAAGTCTTTTAAGGCTCAGAGAAAAGAATAAAAAGAAATAAAAAAACTGCATAAGTAAACATAGAAAGTAAATATGAGAATTTGATTCAAGAATTATAATCCGTCAAGAAAGTTGACATAGGTCAGAATGGAAATCCATCAAGAGAGTTAATTAAGTTATGAGAGAGGGGATTTTACCTATCATTAATACTAATCTAGCTATTTATGTGTTCATGGGGTGTCGATTCTAGACGTTGATTACTCTCTTTCAAGTTATAACTATCAAACCCCAAATTGTAAACCGTAATCGAATTATGGAACTTGAAATCTCTCAATTGACAAATTACCTACAATTCTAATTAGTTCTAAAGTTCTATAATAAACAATCGTGTCTTGCACGGGATCTCTCTCTATGAAATTACCAACTAGATTGATTAAGTGGTCAATTAGATCGCCCCTCTCTCTTTAATCCGATCTAATCATTTTTATCCGACTCACCCTCTTGATTTGTTACCGAAAAATATAATTACATTAATTAATCATAACACCCAAAACAATAAACACAAAATAACTAAATCAACATTACCTCAAATCAAAATCCAGAAGGAGAGTTCAAAACATTATCAACAACCCAAAATCCATTTCCGTACAATCTACCTTAACTTCATACATTTAAATAAAAAAGGAAATGAAGAGAAAATAGAACATATGTTGGACAAATTGGGAAGGCAGTGGTATCAAGATACCACCTAATCCGGGGAGCAGTGACGTCGGGATCCACTTCTTCTTCCTCCTTCTTTCTCTTCTTCTTCTCTCTCTTTCTTCTTTTCTCTCCCTTTAGGGTTTCCAAGAGTGACTAAATGTAAAGCTTCTTCTTTATGTTTTGTTGTTCCACTTATGTTCTTTTGTCTTTAGGTTGAACTAGGGCTTTTTCGGGGTATGAAAGATCCAATTGGCCCTAATTTGCTTTGAAACTCCTATGTTCCTCGATCTTTACCCTGAAACACTATTACACATCAAGGTACTTCAAAAACATCATATTTAAGCTCAAGTATTGCTCTAACCCATAAAACACTTGAAACACAAATAAATCACAAACTAACACAATTTTACCTTAAACACATACTAAACAATCGAATAAACGACTAAGCACATATCAAACGATACCTTAAAAGACGATGCATTTCGCATCTATCAACATCCCCACACTAAAATGTTTGCTTGTCCTCAAGCAAACAAAACAACAAACAACATAAAGCATAAAACACACAATGCAACAAATGAGGCAATGGCTTCAACTTCACGAAATAATTTAACTCTAAACACAATAATTCAAGTTGTTTCAAATTATTAACATGCAAAATCTGCATCTAGGGGCTATGGACTAAACATACATATTAATCAAAACTCAAATGTCAAGTTACTCATCCTTTCTAATTGTACACTCACATTAATAATTCGTTGGTCATTCAAACTCTATAACTATTCTTAAGTACACTTTCATGAAAAGTTAAGCTATTTACAAGTTCAATGGGTTTTATTAGGAAACACACATTATTTGTTTTTAGATATGGACCTATTTTTTTACTCAGAGGCAAACATTGGTAATGAATGTCGATCTGGTTACTGGACTAAATCATGTTTTTATTAAGTTGTTTAGTTGAAACGTCATTATAGTCTTTTGACACGGAGACACACATTTGTGATGTATGCCGATCCGGTTACTCAACTAAACCATGTTAATTAATTTATTTTGGTTTTTAAGAACTTGTTAATTAATAAAAATTAACCGATTAATTGATATATTGATTGGTTCTTAACAAGAAAAATTATTAAAGTAAATTGAATCAAAAAGATAAAAACTGAATGAAAAAGATAAATAGTTCAAGGTTTATACAATTGAACCAGCCAAACTAGTTAGATTTTTTAATCATTGAATGAGACTTTAATTCATAATTTTAATATCAAAATATATTATTAATTTTTTATTCTATATAACTTTAATATTTTAAATTATTAAATAATGTATGAAAGATAAGTTTAATACAAGAGTAAAAAACTTAAAGGTTGCAGATCTCAATTTGTTCTATTCATAGGATATCAACTAGCTGAAAGTTTGATATCGACTAACGTATAGAATGGTTAAAAATAGAAAAAAAAAGGGTGAATTTTGGGCTTGATGCGTGAGTATCTGACTGACTATGAATAGGGCAGTTAGTCAAAGAATTAGATCGATCAATCAATGGTATTTTTTTAGCAGACACATTAGGAGTTTGTCAAAGTTAAGTGCTGATTAAGTGCTAGACAAGTTGATGTTTAATTGAGAGTGTTTCAATTAGTTGATAGAGATATTTCTTTATTCTTATGTTAAGTATATTGAAGAAGATATACAACTCAACTATAGATAAGGAAACAAATTTTGATATACTTACCAATTTTATCATAATTAACTTAAAAGGGAACACAATAATGGGATTTTTTTAACATTGAAAGAATATTGATTGAGAAATTCATTATAAATTTAATTATTTTGTGATTTTATTTGTTTCAACAATTAGTAATGAACATTGATGAACTTTTTAAATAAACATGTAAATGTTTTAATGTTAATTTAAATTTATTTTTTTCTTTTAATAAAGATTATAAAAATAATTAAAACACATCTATACATATAAACCAATTACAAAACCTATAAATCAACATTTACATATAAGAATCAATTACAACATTTAAATATAACATTTAAATCAATTACAACATTTAAATATAAATCAACATTTGTAAGAATAAACATTTAAATATAAATCAATGTTTGTATTTAAATATAAATACAAAAAAACATTTAAATATAAAAACAACAAAACTATACATTATCCATATGTATCGGAGAAAGAAGAGAGGGAGGAGAAGTGGCTTACCTGTCGAAGATCACAACCAAGAGGTGACAACAGGCGGCGACTCCAATCAACAGAGAGGGGTGACGTTGGTGGAGGAAGAAAGAAGAAGAAAAAAGAAGGAAAAGAGGGCTTTAATAATTTATCAAAACGACGTCGTTTTGGTTTTCAATCAAGGGGCTGAAACAACGGAATATTGTACCGTTGCAACACTTATATTCCCCAACCAACTTCGTCGACGTCTATACATTTTCGGTTGGTAATTTCAACAACTTTAATACTGTCGGTAATATTCCGTTGCAATTCAACATTTTTCTTGTAGTGTTGGACATGATCAAGGTACTTGATATTAATTAATGTCTTATACCAATTTAAAGGTTTTTTTAAATGCAAGTTTATATATTAAGTGAAATAAAAAGAGGTATAAGAATATAATTAAAATTGGAAGAATTAAGACTTTCTCAGATATTATTTAGCTTATTTAACTTAATTTTGTTAGTTATTTTCCTATAAGGTGAACAATAATCAATTCCATTTTATCAGTTTTCAATAACTTATTAGTTAAGTTACGTAATGTTTGATCTGGATAAAAATAATAAAGTGATCTAATAAATGATCTAAATTAATAAGCCGAATTTTAGAGCGAAAATGGACCCCATCTAGTATAGACCAGATCTGTATTGAGCATGTGATAAGGATGCTCGATATGGAAGCTACATATATAGGTTAAGGTCTTCCGTAGTTGCTTAAGTAATTCATGAATTTACTCTAACCCATTTAGAGGTTCACATTTTAAGAAAACTACAGAAAGACATTGACCACATCTCAGTGACTAGATTTTGTGAAGGTAACGGAGGATTCACACTCATTTCAGCCTTAGAAAGCTCGTTGGAAAGTTATAGAATTGAAATTAAGTATTTCCATTTCCCTTTCATTTTTGATCCGGGATACGTAACTAAGACTCTTGTTACATGTTACATACGGTATCAAAACGGTTACATGATCGAATGGTTAAAAACAGAGTTTTTTCAGTTTTTCTCCATAAGGGTTTCAGAGAATAACGATCTCTTTTTTAGTTTTTTTTCTTATGTATGAATGTTTGAAAGTGTGCTATATGTGGTTAGCCTTGAAAAATGAGTTGAAAATGAGCTTGGGAGCGCGAAAAATTAGTTTGAAACTCACCAGAAATTGCCTTCACCGTCACTGGGGATGGAAACCGTCAGGTGCATGTACCATATACATCCGACACGTGTAAAACGCACGTGCGGAGTTGGTTTAGCTAGCATGTGACAGATGTGCAACGTGTGGCGCAACGAATGAAGGATGTGTGTGACAAGCCCCACATTAGGCACAGTGACCAACTGGCGGTGACGAGACAGATATATGTGATGCACACACCTACCATATGTCCTAACATGTGATGCCTGCGGAGGAGGACATGTGTTTGGCTAGACAGGTAAGGCGCCTCTATGCATAAGGCTGATGTGTCACATACGCCATTAGAGGTTCAGGCTCGCCAGTGTCTATGGGGCACATGCAGTGCATATACGTGACACATTTGGAGGCACATTAGGTGTGGCAGCTCCACACGCATCCCAGTGATATAAGAGTTATAGTATCGCACTGACATCAGCGCTACAGCAATTGTTGAATCAATCACAAAAATCTCAAAATTTTAAGAATTCTCGTAATGATGCCTTGGGTCATTTTGGGTTAGTTTCTAGGTTTGGGGAATTCATAAAATGAGTTTTTTAATTTTCTGAATTTATTACATTAGTAATTTCACTCTAGGAAAAGGAAATAAGGCATTCTAAAGCCGTTTTAAGTGAATTTTTGTGCTTTGAATTTGATATGAGGGAGATACTTGAGGTTTTTTTTGTCTCATATTTGGGCTAAAAGTGCCCACTAAAGCTTTGTAAAATCTTATATTACGATGTTAATGAAAGACTTTTGGATGTTATTGTATTTTGCATATGTTTGATAAAAATGTGATGTTGTATAGTTGAAAGTGACAAGAAGAGTAGCATTGTAGTTGATGCCTTTTTAGATAATTTCTGGACTTATGTGGATTGATTGGCTTCTTTAGCCTTCTTGAGAATTATGGAGGATTTGCATAGCTTTAAAATAAGGTATTGTGTATTGTGTTTGGATGCGGGAATTGGAGAATGTGGATGATTGAAATGTTTGTGCAGGTGTTGTGAATTGTGTGGGCGTTTGAAGAAATATGGATGGTTGATGTTTGGGGGAGGTGCTCTCAAAATGTCAATTATAGGCAGAAAGTTTGAGTGAAGTTTTGTCCCTCATAGAGTTAGAATTTAACCAAAAAGTCTCTTGAAGATTGTAGTTTAGGTTTTTATCTTTTCATTAATGTATAATATGTCATTTTTGGGCTTAGGAATAAGAAGTTATAAGGTTTGGAAAAATACAGTTACTGTTTGAAATGTCATTTTGATAGGCAATAACTTTGAAAGAGTTTTTACCTCCCTTAGAGACTAAATTGATTTTTAAATCCTTCATGAAAGTTGCAGAGTTTTCTTTTAGCTTTTTATTGATACCAAATTTTCAAATTTTAGAATTCAATGTGAAAAGATATGAATTTTCTAAAATCCAAGTGCAGGAGTGGCCAGGTGAACTGGCCACTCAGCACCGCTCGCCTCGCAGGCGAGCGTTTGGATAACGCTCTTGTCTCGCAACCTCAAGCGCTGTTTCGCGACCTCGAGGCCGTGAGGCAGAGGGCGAAAAACCCTTTTAAAATTTTAATTTATTATTATTTTTTCTTTCTTTTCTTTCTTTTCTGTTTTTTCTAAATCAAACCTCCTTCCATATTTTTTTGTTTGTAAATTTTTCGTTTGACCTCCAATTTACTCGATTTTTGAAGCATTGGTTTTCTAAAAAAATTCTCTACCCTTTTCATGCAAAATCTAGAGCTTTCGAGATTAAGTTGAAATTTATGGATTAAATCAAAGTGAGACAATTGGATGGAAATATTGAACATGCTTCCGTACTTTAGCGATTTCTCGATTTATAGAGATCCAAATGAGGTGATTTTTGGTTCTAATTAATCTAGAGATATGAAAATTTCTTTTTAGCTTAGAAATTGGATTTCAATTTGGGCCCTAAGAATTTCAAAATTCAGGAGAGAAATTAGGGTGAAATTTTTCAAGATTTGTTCGGAAGTAAGTAAAATAAGTTCATTTTTTAGATTTGACCTTATGGGGAATTCCTTCCTCGTGGGATGAACGTCCAGATGTCACGTAGGACGTCAAACACATGATCCTCCAGGGCGGGGTTCCAACAGTAAGTACATTGTAACATCCCGTTATCGATATGAGGAGCATATTGGTAAGTCGGATGGGTAGGATTGTATGCATGCATATTATTGGCATGCACATGCATTTTAGCCTCTATAAATGTCAATAAATGATTAATAGTGCATAAGCATATGAATGTACATGCATATATGACAATTTCCCGGTTTAATTGCATAAATTAGAACAATTAGCTTTTGATTATGGAATTAGAATGAGAAACTGAATTTAGGAAGTTGAGAATTGGAATTGGAGTATAGGAACATGTATTTTCTAATTTTGCGGATTTATAGAAATTTTCCTGTAATTTTTAGAGATACAGGTCCAGACCGGAAAAATGACTTAGTGACTGATAAATTGAATTTCGGTTCCGAAATTGATTGACAATTGATATGAGAAAATTTGAGTTATGATTTTAGGATTTATTATTTAGAATCATTGCGAAATTAGGAGAAAATTTGAATAAGAATTGGATTGTTAGACCCTAAGAATTGGACTTGTGGTAATTAAATTGCCAAACAAGCCCTTAGTCCTTAGGTTTATAACCTTTCTCCTTTGAAATTTGCCAATCACGATGCTCACTCTCCTTTGAAAGAAAGCTTGATTTTTTTCCTTCTCCTCCATCGTGATCTACCTTGGATGTTTGTCTTCATTTCTTTCTTGTAAATTGCTTCCTTCACCATCAACATCTAGCTTGAAACCTTAGAGCAGAGAAGATGGAAAATTGTGGAAAAATGAAATGGAACCGTGGGTGTGCTTAGGTTTGAAAATTGGAGTTTCTTGGTGATCTTGAAAGGTTTTAAAGCTTAAATCAAGTAAGTTATTATTCCTTTATGCTTTAGATAGTCTAATTTGATCATGGATTTGAGTATTTGATTGTTTAGAAATTCTTGAGTTTCGGAT
>JANTNU010000007.1:1069630-1081723 GCA_024752395.1 Erythroxylum havanense | reverse complement strand
TTTTCTCTAAATTTTAGAAATTCATAGACACCAAAATCACTCAATTCGGACCTCTATAGGTCCAATTATTGTTAAAAACACAGACAAAAAAATAATTACTCGATCCCCTCACTTTGACCTAATCAATCTACGTCAATTTTATTTCTAAAAATTCACAATTTCACATAGAAATAAAATTAAACATTTCACGAATCCGATGCTCAAGAATCAGGTCAATCAGAGGTCGAATGAAAAAGTTATTCACAAAAGAATAAGAAAGGGTCCAATAAAGCATGAAATAAAAAATTAAAATTAAAATAAAACAAAATAATAATTAAAAAAATGGAGGAATTGAGTCGCACTCAGCTCCTCGTGCCCTCGCAACCTCGCGAGTTTCCAAATTTTGCATCTTTTTTTAAACCACTTAATTCTCCTCTTCTTCCAATATGCATAACATGTGATCCAGAAGTTCAATTTTGGCAAACTTGGTATCAATGGAAAGAGCAAAGAAAGCTCTACAATTTCTATGTAGAATTTGAAAACCAATTTCACTTCTAAGGGTGTCAAAAACTCGATCAAAGTTACTGCCTATATATTCACCTCCAAAACAGTACCACAATCATCTAAAAATCTTAACTTCTTATCCCCTTAGTCAAAAATTTCATACTTTATATCAATAGAAAGATCAGAATGTAACCTACAACTTTGATTTCGATCTTCATACTCAAGCAACCAAATCCAGAAGAAATGGGAGGGATACGAATATACGTATAATTAATGTGTTATGATTGTGTATGGCAAGGTCTACACTGGTTATTATAACGATGGGACTTTTCTGTCAAGCAACTTATGTTTTCTTTGCAGCATTTGAGCGCTTTTGCAAATTGCAAGGCAACACTCAGGAAGTCGGACCCATTACTTTTCAACTTGTCCTTTTTTATATTTATTGCATTGGCTATCTTGTAGGTCAAGGCATATCATTTTCGCCACTGAGATCACTGAATTGGACTGAAGACAACAGCCAACAGCTTGCAGGAGGATAAGAATTCTCTATCTTGTCGCCTCTCTCTCTCTCTCTTGCTTTTGTTTATATTAAGAGGTTAACTAATTAATTAGGCTTGCAATTAATTAACCTAAACACGTACCAACTGAAGTTACATGATTCTTAATCAGTTGCCTTAATGGAAAAGGCAACATTAATCAACCAATCAACCGCTTTTGTTATTCCTACCAACTTGGTTAGTTAGTGCTTGCAACAGCAAAACAATTATATATTCAATAACAATTATCATCTGATCAATGAATTATACATTCATTTAAGATTAAACCCTCTTATGGGTGGTAGCAATTTAGATATGTATCGTATATTGGGTCGTATTCGTTTAAAGCATCTTAGCAATAAAAGGTACTTAGATACATGCATAGATGGAGCTACGTGAGAGTCCATAATGAACATTTAAAAAATTATATATATATATAAGGACGAAATTATTTGAAATTTATTAGTACATTAATTATTTAAAATTTTAAAAAATTAAATATTTAAACTCTTTTATCTTAAATATTTAACACCGGGTACATGTAAAGGGGTTACAGGACTACAAGACAGGTTGAAATTCCTCGTGCATTAGACTGATATTAGCTAAGAAGCTACCATGGTAACAACTAACAACAGAATAAAGTCTGACAAATTTAAAAAAAAGGCAAAATTTAAGACCCCTTCTGTTCAGAGTCATCGAAGGCTCTCAGTTAAGTCTCTCATGTAAGGTGCAAATTACGATAAACGTACACACAAGGAGCAAAGTGTGAGCACATGCAATATGGTCCCCATTTGATCACGTGAATAGATGCTTACTTATGTCAGTACCCATCTGCAGCAGTGCCACCAGTTAAAGCAACTGCTTCACCGGTTTAGTTATGTGATCCCCTTTTTTACTTTTCCTAAGTAAGCCTATGGTTGTTATACCCATCGAATGTAGTTTATAGGTTTACTAATGATTTAAAGGATAACGAGTTGATGAACAGTTGCATATTTGAGATAAACCAATCCATAGAGGATATAGTTTAATCTTAAATTAACTCTAAAGTCCATTTTACATCGGCCTTTCTTCCCTAATTTTGACATTTCATTCATATCACAAGTTTTATGAAAAGAAATCATTAAGGAATCGGATCCTTAATTCTCAAGAGAGTACTTGAATGCCTAATTCCTAGAATGATTCTCACTTTTCGTTGTGTAGTTCTATTAGATGATTATGTCTTAACGAGAACTCTGTCTCAAATCCAAAAGAAGCAGTACTAGTTTGCAAGATCGGCCTTTACGTACTACTTGATTTTTTCCAAATTTTCACAATCTCTACTCATGTAAAAGCATACCAAATCTTATGTGCCTGTAATTGTGCTGTAACATTTAAGTGAGCCTTATATAAATGTGTGAATGAGATTTAATAAAATAAGATAAAAATAGAAACAAACATCTAATTTTTTAAATAGCATTTATAAAAAATTTTAAAGGGAGGCTAAATATATTTACTTTGGAAATGTACCTTATGAGCATCAAGGATGGTACAGCTACTTACTACATAGACGTAAGGGTTAAGACTGACATTTGGAGACAAAAATCCAACCCATCTTATGTGTGTCTTACAACTCATTCACCCCAAATAAAAATCCAGAGCCAATCATAGAACAACAATCCCCTAAAAAAATCCAACCTATCTTACGCCTTTTACAACTCATTCACACCCAAAAAAAAAAATCAAGAGCCAATCATGTAATAGCAATCCCCTAAAAACCCCTATTTTTAGACAAGAAAAGAAAAAAAACCTATTACACAGCTCACCCAGCTTTATAATCCCCCTCCCCTCCTGTGTCCTTTTTCTACTCCCATCCACTTCCCTCCATTTGACCTCAGCCTTTCTTGGATCTAAAGCTCCCTTCCCTTCATTTTCCCGAGAAGCTAAAAGAGACCCAGATACCAAAACTCCAAAAAGACTCAAACTTTACTTCCAAAATGAGAGAAATCCTCCATATCCAAGGTGGGCAATGCGGGAACCAGATCGGGGCCAAGTTCTGGGAGGTGATCTGTGACGAGCATGGCATTGACCATACCGGAAAGTACAGTGGTGATTCAGATCTTCAGCTTGAGCGCATCAATGTCTATTACAATGAGGCCAGTGGTGGTAGATATGTTCCTCGTGCTGTTCTCATGGATCTCGAACCCGGTACTATGGATTCGGTCAGATCTGGTCCGTTTGGACAAATTTTTAGGCCGGACAACTTCGTGTTCGGTCAGTCTGGAGCTGGTAACAACTGGGCTAAAGGTCATTACACTGAAGGAGCTGAGTTGATCGATTCTGTTCTTGATGTCGTCAGGAAGGAGGCCGAAAACTGTGATTGCTTGCAGGGTAATGATGATTTTATTCTTTTATTCTTCTTTTTCTAGTAATGCTTCCACTTGTTAGATCTTCGTGTATTAGCTGTAGTTATTCTTTGCCTGGTTTTATCTTTGTATATTGTGGGTATAGTTTAATGGTTGACATGTCGGATTTTTTCTAGGCTTCGTTGGATCTCACGTCTTAATGCCTGCGTCTATTTTTACACCATTGTTAAATATTCAATTCTGCATTCATTTTAGCAGATTCTGGATTATTTTTCCCCTTTAAATGGTATCTTATATCAAAAGGGCATGGTTTTAATGATAAGCATTGCAAATTATATTGCTTCCTGGACTTTTTAATTTCTGGAGGATAACTTTGTATTCAGATTAATAAGATCGTGATTTTGATTTTACTGCAGAAATGAGTTTTACGTATTAATACTGGGACGGACTTTGGTTCGAGATTTGATGGGATTAACGATGTCATATTTTTCCTTCCTTTCTTTTTCAAAAATAGTACCCGTATTACTTTGCTAGGAATTTCGTATGTTGCCTTCTATGATTTTCTGTAAATGGCATTGGTGTTTCGGAATTCAAGTGTAACTCCTTTGTACAATTTCATTTACAGGATTCCAAGTTTGCCATTCATTGGGTGGAGGAACGGGTTCGGGCATGGGGACTCTCCTTATTTCTAAGATCAGGGAGGAGTACCCTGATCGTATGATGCTGACGTTCTCAGTGTTTCCTTCTCCTAAGGTGTCTGATACGGTAGTAGAGCCTTACAATGCTACTCTTTCTGTCCATCAACTTGTAGAGAATGCAGATGAGTGCATGGTTTTGGACAATGAGGCTTTGTACGACATTTGCTTCCGTACTCTCAAGCTTGCTACTCCAACTTGTAAGGGTTTTAATAATGCTTGACTTTATTTAATCACGAAGCTAAAATTAAAATGTTTTACTTTTAACCTATTTCTCCTTGAAATCCTAATTTACCACCTGAACGTCACATTTAAGAATTTTAATTGGCAGTGGTTTTGACTGGATAATATTCTTTAGTTCCTGCTTGGTATCCTTTTATGCAGCTCAGATTTTTGTGGCTGCTTGTTCACTAGTCATTTACATTGCTGAATGATGTGGAATGGGGTACTTTTGAATGTTGCTCTTTATGGTTGCTATTCTCATGATCTTTTCCTTCTCTGTCCCTCTGTTTTATATTAGCACATACAAGCCCAGGCTTACTTTACTCTATTGTCTACTTATCCCCACACACAGTCGATGTTCTCGTGCGTCGACGATCCCAATTCAAACATATCATTTTTCTTGTGTCCAAGTTTCTGACTGTGGTACTTATTAAACATGTAATATGTTTGCAGATGCAAATTTAATATAATGTACTTACTATAGCACCTGTATATTTAGAAGAATATTTGATCTAACCATTGTGCCTTGTGTTCCCAGTTGGTGATCTTAACCACCTCATTTCTGCTACCATGAGTGGTGTGACTTGCTGCCTCCGATTCCCTGGACAACTTAACTCTGACCTCCGCAAGCTTGCAGTTAACCTCATTCCATTTCCTCGCCTACACTTCTTCATGGTTGGTTTTGCACCCTTGACATCAAGAGGATCACAACAGTACCGTGCGTTGACTGTGCCTGAACTGACCCAGCAAATGTGGGATGCTAAGAATATGATGTGTGCTGCTGATCCACGCCATGGCCGCTACTTAACTGCCTCTGCCATGTTCCGTGGTAAAATGAGCACAAAAGAAGTCGATGAACAAATGATCAATGTCCAGAACAAGAACTCTTCATATTTTGTTGAGTGGATTCCAAACAATGTCAAATCTAGTGTTTGTGACATTCCACCCAAGGGTCTGAAAATGGCATCCACTTTCATTGGGAACTCAACTTCAATCCAAGAGATGTTCAGGCGTGTGAGTGAGCAATTTACAGCCATGTTCAGGCGCAAGGCTTTCTTGCACTGGTACACTGGTGAGGGTATGGATGAGATGGAATTTACGGAGGCCGAGAGTAATATGAATGACCTGGTGGCAGAGTATCAGCAGTACCAGGATGCCACTGCTGATGACGACGAGGAATACGAGGAAGAATTGGAAGAGGAACCTTGAAATTTTCTGCTATGAAGTTTGTATCTTGTTGGCTCTCTTCCAGTGAGTGTTTTATGTTTCTGTTATTGGGGGGTCGAAGTGGCTTGGCTGTGGGTGCTTGTATTAGGGTGGGTTATTTGTGGCTGCTTTTATTCTTGAACTTGAAATTATGATGCATGTACTTGGTAGATGATGGATATATGATCTGAAAGTTAAAAGGAACCATTTTGTCAGTATCTTAAGGGAAGAAAACGAAAAGCATTATGGGAGACAACCTAGGATTTGCATAATGCTAGCAATTTTTTCACTTGATTATTTCCTACAAAGAGGGAACTCCTACCCTTTATTTACTGCTACGTTAACAGGTTTGTCGGCATTGGGTTCTGACGTAAAAGAGTGTTTGCCAAGTTACCGTAATGTTCCTGTCTATGTCTAAAGGTTGGTAATTATTGGTAGCGTCTCCGGCGCTTTAAGGTGATCTGAATGGGTGAGCTTTCATTGTTACCCTTTCAAATCTTTGCCAAATGCGAAGAGCACAAAATTGAGCAAGATAGCCTCTAAAAGTACAAAATGCCAACCTATCCTATTTGGATCTATTACACCTGACTAGGTTTCTGGTGTTGCTGGATTAATTAATTTCTTGAACCCCTACTTTAAACATGAACGTAGTCTTTTCCAAGATCTTCTATGTTGGAGTCCTAGTCCTAGGTCCAAGGCCATTGGGGTCCGTCCCTTGAAAGCCAAGTTTTGGGTCACGCATCCACCCAGGTGTATAAGGTGAAGCAGTACTGAGACGTGAAGGTCTTTGTAAAACTACACCTTTGGATCTTTAAACAGCGAGTGACGAAGTTTCGAAGGCGATGGCGGGCAGTGTTGCATCCCACAAGGGCGACGTTTCCACTGAGGAGGCTGATAATCTACTTCGAAGCAATAAGAAACTTAAGAGATCCGCTGAATACGTACCAGCTTCGGATCGGCATGACGTAGAGATGGACGCGTGCGATGACTCGGGACGTAAATGTTCCTATAGAGATTCTCTAACAAGTTCTGTGCCTGGTATGTCCGACACTGATGAAGAGCTTCTAGAGGTGGTCTCCGAGGACGACTCCGACCCAGAGGAGTTGGACGTCCCGAACTGTCCCACCATTCATCTCACTCCTATGGATAAACAGCGTATTAGGCATGTTTGGGCAAATACGTTGATTATTAAAGTGCTCGACCGGCGAGTTGGATACTGATTCCTTGCGGTGTCTTTGAAGAAACAATGGAAATTACAGTGTGATGTGATGCTGGCTGATATGGGGAATGACTATTATTTGAGTAAATTTCATTGTCTGGAGGATTATCGATCGGTTTTGGAAGGCGGTCCTTGGATGGTGGCGGACCACATCCTCGTTGTAATGCACTGGCGTCTTAACTTTGATCCATTCGTTGCTTACATCAACAAAGCTACTGTGTGGGTTCATATCCCTCACCTCCCTGTCGTATATTATGACAAAATTATTCTTCTCGAATAGGGAATAAATTGGGCAAGACCATGCGGGTTGATGAGAGCACCGAAGCTAGTTCTTGAGCTAAATATGCACGGATCAATGTGGAGATCGATTTGAGTAAACCACTGATTGCGAAATTTTGTATGAAGCGTCGCATCTGGAAAGTGGAGTATGAAAGTCTACACTTGGTATGCTTTGGCTGTGGCACCTATGGTCACCGACGAGACCACTGTCCACTAGCGTCACTAGTTGTGGTGGAGCCAGGTAATTGTGAGTGTCAGCCCATAGAGCTGGTGGTGGTGCCGCCCCCACCAGCATGTCCTCCTACCCGTCCGAAGATAGTGGAAAATTATGGTGTATGGATGTTGGTCCAGAGGGCGACACGTGGCCGCCCCCATACTTCTGACAACTGAGGTAACCCTACAGCTCGAGGTGGGCCAGACAATGATGGGCGTGAGCCAGTAGAGGCTGCTGCAACGAGCGGACTTCTAGACAAAGACGAGACCTTACAGGAATCTAGATTTCACATGTTGGAGAACCAGTGTCCCACTCTAGATCACAGACCAAAGGATGACGTCAGTTCGTCTCGAGCGCAGGGATTGACGGAGCCAACCTCCCGCCAAGCAGTGAAAGACAAGAAGGGGAGCAGGAGCTAACCTGTCTCCTCCACCAGAGGTGCATAGTCTGGCCCACCTGACTCTCCCAATAAGCTCAGGTCTACATCTCCGGGCAAGGCCCCTATTATTAAGTCTCTGGGCCCTATCAAGCCCCATGTCAACTCAACTCGGCAGCCCATTCAAAGCGCCATGTCCACATCAACGCTCCCTTGCATGCAACCCATGCAGATTGATGCTCCCCATCCCCACTCTACTTCACTCCCTCAACCCTCACTCTCAGATGCCCCCGACCCAGACTTGGGTGTGAGCCAGTCCTACAGAGTTACCCCCTTGAACCTCCTGACCTGATGGTGGTTGAAGCAAGGCTTGGTAATGGCTCCCACTGCGGTGATGAGACGAAGAGTTGTACCATCTCTGAAACTCCACTGGGACCAGAGAATGCTCCGCTTAAGGCAGGTATGGCTAGACAAATGGCAGACAACCCATGTGCGCACCATGCTGCTTAGCGTGATTTTTTACTAATTTTTGTTCCGATGATCAGATTTATTCATTGGAATTGTCGTGGCTCAGCCACTCTGGAGTTTCGAGAGGTTTTGAAGGATTTAGTTCGTATCCACCAAGTTGATACGGTGGTCATAGCTGAACCTAAGATCAGTGGTTCGCATGCAACAAGAGTCACTCGACAATTGGGTTTCACCAATGTATTTCGCATGGATGCTCAGGGATTTTTCGGTGGGCTATGGCTACTATTGAAGAACACTTTCGATATCGTTATAGTGATTGCTAGTGGTCATGGTTTTATCCACCTTCAACTTTCACGAAATAATGGTAATGCCTGGTATTGTACATTTGTTTATGTTAATCCTACGCCTCTTATCAAGGCTGAGTTGTTTCAGCGTCTGGCGGCCATGGCAGTGTCAATGTCCCATCCTTGGCTGATTACAGACGATTTTAATGAAATTCTGGGACCTGAGGAGAAAGTGGGTGGAGCGCCTTTTGACTTTCGACGATGTGCGCGGTTTCAACAATAGGTTAATGATTGTAAATTGGTGGACCTTGGCTTCAACGGCCTGAAGTTTACGTGGAGAGGACAGGACAACAATACTTATGGTTGAGTTTTTGAATGATTGGACAGGGCTTTTGGGAACCTAGCTTGTTGCGCTAGTTTCCCTTCTACCATCATTCGGCATCTACCTCGCGTCCAGTCGGATCACCACCCATTACTTGTTTGTATGGAACCTCTACTCAAACGGCCATGGAGAGACACTGTTTCGGTTCAAACTAGCATGGACAACACATCCTGCTTACTCACGACTCCTATTGACACATTGGGATAATTCAGAAGCTATACCACACATGTTTCTAAGTTGGCGCGATAGACTACAAAAGTGGAATCGTGTAATGTTCGGAAATATTTTTAGACAAAAAAGAAGGGCCCTTTCCAGGCTTGGGGGAGTCCAACGTGCTCTTATGGTACGTCCCAACAGATTTTTACAATCCCTGGAAGCGAAGCTTCAGGCCGAATATAGGCTTATTTTTAGACAGGAGACACTGCATTGGTTCTAAAAGTCGCGGACGGACTAGTTATGCATGGGTGATAGAAACATCAGATTTTTTCATGCCTCTACTACGATCCGACGAAGGCGGAATCGCATTGAAGCCATACGAGATAAGTCAGGGTAGTGGGTTTTTGAGTCTGATGAGATACGGGCCCAATTCTTGCACTATTTTCAAGCCTTATATTCGAAGGAGGTAGCGGCACGTCCACAATTCATTCTTAATGGTGGGTTTTTGGTCGTCCCGCATAACCTTTGGCATTCTTTGAGCATGACGATGATTGATCAAGAAATTACTTATGCTCTCTTTCAAATGGGTGCGCATAAAATGCCTGGCCCGGATGGCTTTCACGCCCACTTCTTTCAGACACAGTGGAGTCTGGTGAAACTTAGTGTTATCACGATGGTGCGCAATGTTTTTGATGACCCTTCCCTCATCCAAGATATCAATGAGACGTTTGTTACCTTAATCCCAAAAGTCGACCATCCGGAACAAGTCACTCACTTTCGGCCAATTAGCCTATGTAATGTAATGTCAGTTATAAGATAGTATCGAAGCTCATTATCCAGTGCCTCAAGGTCGTTCTTCCCACACTTGTCGAGCCTTATCAAAGTAGTTTTGTACCCAGGAAACAGATTTTCGAAAACATTGTCGTGACACAAGAGATTATCCACTCTTTTCACCGATTACAGGGTAAGAAGAGCTTTATGGCAATTAAGGTTGATTTGGAGAAGGCATATGATCACCTGAGTTAGAAGTTTATACATGACACCTTATGTGTTGCAGGTGTCCCTGATCCGATGGTGCAGTTAATTATGAGATGTGTTACCACAGTTCAAATGAAGGTCCTCTGGAATGGTAGGTTGTCTCCAGCATTTCATCCTCATAGGGGGCTCCGCCAGGGCAATCCCCTGTCACCTTGTTTATTTGTCTTATGCCTGGAAAGACTGTCTCACCTCATTGAGGCTTGAGTGGGCGCTAGGCACTGGAAGCCGTTTTGGATTGGCAGAACAGGTCCACTGATCTCCCATCTCTGTTTTGCCAATGACATGATTTTATTCTCAGAAGCTTCCGAGCAACAAATGTGTGTCATTCTTGAATCTTTGTCTCTCTTCTGTGAAGCCTCGGGGCAACGAATAAGCCCCCATAAGACAACAATCTATTTTTCCCCTAATGTCCCCCTAACTGTTTGTGGCAATATAGCTCGTCTTTTCGACTTTGCTCAGACTTTGAACCTAGGAAAGTACCTGGGGTTCCTCTACTACACCAACGGGTGACCAAATTGACTTATTCTCACATTCTCCAAAAAGTGCAATCTCGATTGTCAGGGTGGCGAGCTGATGGTTTATTTATGGTCGGACGAGTGACCTTATGTCAATCGGTCTTAGGGGCTCTTCCATTGTACACGATGCAAACTACTAAAATTCCTACAAGTTTGTTCAATCAGTTGGATAGCTACTATAACAGGTTTATTTTGGGTGATATGCAGGAGAGAAATTGTGTGCATCTCGTCTCTTGGAGGCAGGTGTGTAGCTCGAAATGTTCAGTGGGTCTTGGGCTGAAGAATTTGGGGTCTATGAATGTTGCGTTTCATATGAAACTCGGTTCGTCTATTCTAACAGAGCCACGGAAGCTTTGCAACCAAGTGATTTGTGCCAAATATAACCTGGATCGGAACCTTCATTGCTGGATGACTACTAAACCTGATGCGTCCCCCCTTTGGCGCAACATTTGTGCTGCTTTCCCTATGGTCATGGCTGGCGCTACATGGTTGGTGGGTAATGATCAACGAGTTTGTTTTTGGTTTGATAGTGGGATGTTAGGGGTTACTGGACATTTATTCTCTCATGATATTCATTTTGTCCCCGAGGAACATTTAGCAAGGCACGTTTGCAATTATGTTGACTCCTGGGGGGACTGGGATTTGTAGGAGTTTCGGGGTTTTCTTCCTCAGATGCTGATCCTTAAAATTGTTGCTATTTTCCCACCTCGACTCTTACAGGAGGCTGATCACTTGTACTGGGCACTAGCGTCAAATGGTCAGTTTTCTACCCGATCTGCTTATCGACTATTCCGTCAACATATGTGGTCGCAAAGGACTAGCCTATGATAAGTAATCTGGTCCTGGTCCGGTCCGAAATGAGTTCAGATGCACTTGTGGTTAGTGGCACATCGTAGACTTATGACTAATGGAAGGCGTTTTCAGCTCTCATTGATGGACTCTCCTGTCTGTCAGGATTGCCTGAATCATGAGGAATCCTTTTCTCATGTTTTAGGGACTATTGGCCAGTGTGAATGGATTGGAATCAACTTGTTTAGGGTTGGCGTTGTCACGACTTCTACTGTCATGATTTTATGGCCTAGCTAGAGAAGAATCTAGTTTCGGAGCCCAGGCCAGGTACTGAATGACCTTGACCTTTGGTTTTTGGTATCGTTCTCTGGAAACTTTGGGCATGGCGAAATGAACGTTGTTTTAACCCTTCCACATATGCAAGCCATCATATTGGTGAAATTCACTCCTTTATCCAAGACGTAATTTTGGCACAATAGTTGCACTAAGATGTCTTACTGTCGAGCGCACTGAGGTGTCGAGTCTTAGATGTTTGTTGGCGGAAACCACGTGAAGACTGGGTAAATCTGAGTACTGATGGCTCCTCGATGGGGAATCCTGGCCTGGCGACTGTTGGTGGACTGCTCAGAGATGTTGGAGGTCACTGGATAGTTGGGTTTGGAGTAAATCTGGGTTTATGCTCATCATGGAAGGTGGAGTTATGGGCAGTATATCATGGATTGACTCTTGTGTGGCTTCATGGGTATTTTCAGGTAGAACTGACTATTGATTCTGCATTGGTAGTGGCCAGTCTCACTAGTGATCAACATCCAGTGGTGAATCCACTGGTTTCGGCCATCAAAGAGTTGTTGTCCAGGCATTGGGTAGTACGTGTTAGTCATGTTTTTTG
>JANTNU010000007.1:908095-924808 GCA_024752395.1 Erythroxylum havanense | reverse complement strand
GACGTGACCCTTGAAGCCAACAAAATCCTTTGGTCAGGGGTTCGAGTCGCAACTCCACCCTGGCAGACCAAATGGCACAATACTTGATTGAGGGGGCAACGGTCGAACAAGATCTCGGTCGGAGTCGAACAAGATCTCGCACCCACAACCCCACCTTGAGTTGGGTCCGTCCCAAACCAGAAGTGATTATGATCTTACACTATTTGGCTATTATTTGTTAACAAGATATTTTCTACTTATTGGGCATTCACCCATTTCATGAAAAACTAAAAGATAGCACAATGTTTAACACTCCTATGCAGAAGCTAAATATAAAGTCATGGCCTCTGCAATGTATGAGCTTAAGTGGCTCAATGGATTGTTTTCCACTCTTAGTTTAACATACACAACTCCTATGAGACTATATTGTAATAATCAAGCAACATTGCATATTGCATCTAATCTAGTGTTTTATGAATGCACCAAACACATTGAAGTTAACTACCACTTTGTTTGTGATAAAATTTAAAAAGGACCGTTTGTCTTGCTTATGTCCATACTTTCAAGCAACTAGCTGATATTTTTACCAAGGCACTAGGCAAACAACAACTTATATCTCTACTTCCCAAGTTGGCATTCATAATACTCATGCTCCAACTTGAGGAGAGTATTAGGCACAAATTTAGGAATTAGATAACTATTATTTTTGGAATATATTGTAACCTTTTAATGTATGAGCTATTTTAAGTAGGTTGAGATTCTCCCTTGTCGTCGAGATATTTTCTTAGGTTGTCAAAAAACACTTCTGCGTATATATGTGAGGCTAGGAGATCATGGAGAAGACAACCTATTTGCAGAACTTGATATATTAAGTAATAGCACAAAACCTATTTGCAGAACTTGATATATTAAGTAATAGCATAACAATCACTCTGATTATATTAACTCTGAGTCACAATTAAGTAAACTGTTCATTCGTAGGTTTCTACATTATCAATCAATCACCTTACAAAATATGTAAGCAGTGGACTGAATAACTCTCAGAAGTTAGTATACATGCCATCATATTCATAATGATATAAACAATGTTGAAATGTAAGAATGTCACTCTAGAAATTCCTCGTCTCCAATTGAGAGAAATCCAGGTTTCCGTCTAACCTTTCATATAGCCTAATGATGGGAAAACCCACACCAATTTTCAGGCCTCACCCTTTGGTTCCTGCTGTATATACATTACTAGCTACAATTCTATAGTAGCAGCATCCGTGTCCTCATAGCTCCATTTTCAATTGATTCAAGTGCAAAGATGCTGTGCCACAATAACAATCTCAATGTTAGCCTTGTGATCTCAAACTTATTCATCTTCAAATATATTTGTAATGCTCCTTACATCATATAAACAACCAGAAAATTTCATTGCAATAGGAAAGATTTCCATATTTCAAAAAGAAGCCAATAATCAAATTTTCTTGGACTATTTTTGTCCAGTTAGTACCATAGTTACAATGAAATACATTTAAAATGCAATGGGTTCAAAACTCAACTGTAGCTTGAAATTTATATGCTCAAATTCACTTGAGGACCACAAAAGGTTCGTACCTATATATACATATAGGTACGCATATATATATATTAAGATTGAAAGAATTCTGCAGGGCAATCCTAATTTCCAGTGTCAAGATCCACCATATATAAATGTCAAATAACATAGCACACCACTATTCATTTTAGTTCTTAACAAATAATCAGTAATACAAGAACATAATTTTACAGTTTGCACATACTTCTTGAATGGAGAAATTATACGAAGTAGTGTGATCTACCTGAATTAGCTGAGGAATCATAGCTTAAAAGGGAGTTCTCTGGAGTGACAAATTTATGCCCGTCTTCTTCTCTTCCCCAAACGGGGTGGTGGAGGGCATCAAATTGCCATTGTTGATTCTGCTGTCTGTTCCCGTCGGCTTGAACTTCTGACCAAATCATTGGCGTAACCATGCTGGGGAAGTTACTATCAATTGGCAATCCACTCTGAAAATTCAAAGGGATAGTTCAAAGCACTAAACAATAGCTCAAAAATTAGATTCCCAACATTTTCCAAAAAAAGTGAAAACAATCAGATTCCCAAACTTCATGTGGCGCATCCCCAACTCTCTCTTTCCCTCTCTCTGGAGGAATTCCATACTGGAAAATATTCACTTCTCATTTGAATTTAACAAAGTATCATAGTTTAATTTTCAGGGCCTTGCATAATTACAAAGATTTGATATGCATGCCAGAATACTGAAATCTGGAGAATTTAATGATTGCAATTGTAGGGGCACAGGAACAGTTAAAATCAATGAAGAACAAAAATGGAGACTTAGCATGCCGCAGTTCAATTGGAAAGGGGAATCAATCGGTAGACAATGAATAAGCATTCCGGTAGAACAGTAAAAGAAATTTAGTTGCTTTCTTCCCGTAATACGTTCTACAAAATGGTTTAGAAAGTAAATGCAGTCAGAGGAGAAAAAATATTAAGCAACAAAGCTTATCCTCTAAAAGCAGTAAACTGTAAGTGTGTTTCGAGACTCAGTCATTTAGAATTTCTCAAAACTAGCCTTACTGACAATTAGCTATACAAGGTTGAAACCCTTGTACTGGTCTCACGTTGGCATTTACACTATAACACCCTTTGTTTAACAATAAACACGTACAGTAAGAACAATAACTCACTTCTGCAGCTAACATGGCGTCAAGATTGAAATCAATCCTTGGGTTGACTCCTGCAAGTCTCATTGATAACAACTGAAACCAAAGAAATATTCAACAAGACTAAAATGACACCCATATGACTCACAAACATAAACTAAAAAACCAAATGAGAGAAGATAAACAATTGATCAATGACCGAAAAGAAAACAAGTTACTTCATGAAGATCAGATTCAACTATGCTCAAGTTAACAATATATTATCCAGCTTCAAAAGGTAAAAATTAATGACTAATAAATGGAAATCTGACCTCTACTTTGCGTTGAAGAGACTGTACGTGATTGATTATTTCATCAAGTACCAATGCTGTGCCTGTAATCTGCATAAGAAAACAATATTCCATTCAGCAATCATATAACAGAAGTATAACTAATGTATAGAACATAATCAATTTACAGAATGATAAAACAATCAACCTTTTAAACCAAGCGAAATCAACATAAGATGAAGCTAAGAGGTAAAGAGAATTTCTAACTGAAAAATAAATTTTAGAGATGTATAATCAGCAAGGAATGTGTGTAGGAATCTGATAAAAATAGGTAAATATTTGGGTGAGAAATTAAACCTCTACCTTCCTGGAATCAAGGATCCATAATCCATAGCCCTACATTAGAAAAACTACTCTACTGGAGCCTTGGGTAGAAACACTCCACGGAAGAATATATGTGCATCCAAATTCCAAACACATGAGCAACATCTGCCATAATTGCTCACCATCACTGGGTGAAAAATATACATGGAGAAGCGACATGGCTATCTGGTTTGATGTCTCAAAGAAAACTATAATCAATTCAGTGCCTATCATGACACGTCCCTTTTCAGTTCAACCAAACTCCATTGAAAGAAGTCGTCTCTTTTATCATCTATTCATCATCCACTATATGGACCCCAAACTTATAAGTTTATATCACTGATGATGATAACTATTTCCAATGGGATTGGGACCCAATTTTGGATATAACAAAGCCAGAATAATAAGCGCTTCAAGGCACTTCCAGCTAAGCATTTTGTACACAATAAAATTCAGTCTAGTCCATGGGTAATATCGTCTTCTTTGCCATAGAATGGACTGAATGAATATCATGTTTGCATGTTCCATGGTCAACTTCGAGAATGGTTTAAGTGTTCGAAACATCGAATGAACTTGGCAGGGCAAAATTGTTGCTTAGCAGGTTTTACAAACAAGTTCATTTTTTTGTTGCTCAAGTCCAAATCTTGGCCAATCAGGGTTAAAAGAAAGAGTGCATGACAAGAGACCCAGTAAGCCAGTACTCCAGAACTAAATATGACAAGACCAACCTCAGAAAGGGCCCCTAACAAACTCCTATTTTACATATACGCGGAAAAAAATAGCACCAATAGGCAGCTGAAATTACAAGTATGCCAAGTTGTCACCCACCAGGCACTTTTCTTGGTACAAAAGCAAAAGACCAACTTTTGCTAAAAAGGTGACAATGACAAACTCAGTAATTAAATGCACATAATCCAAATATATAATCACACTTTCTATAGACATAACATGATATATAATGATTAATTAAGCCCTCATTACCCAATCATTATCACTTCCAAACAGAAAAAGAAAGAAAGGGAGAAAAAAAAAAGACAGAAAGAAAGAAGACGTAACTGTTGCTACTACTAACCTTATTGCAGCCTGGGACCAGCTCTTGAAGGAGCTTCATCCTCGCATTGATCTTCTCTCTCCTCGCCTACGCATTTTGTCCAAACAAACCCCCCATGTCACAATCATCATTAATAAGAGTAATTATAAACTAACAACACATTAATTAAACTCTTAAGATTATTAATTCATTACTCTCTCTGCTAGGCTATGGCTATCTGTGGCTTGACCTCTGCGTGCCCTAACGTGAACGTAAGGAAGGTTCTGCCCATTTCTTGAGCTCTCGTTTTCTGCGCTTTTGCTCTTCTTTGTTGACCCTTTAACCTAATTTACACAGATTCATCGAATTTGGCAATTTAGAGACTAATTTTGATTAGATTAATGGAAAATACCACAAATTTTGAGCTCCCCAAATCTTCCTACCTTCTTTTCTCGCTCCTTCCTCTTTACCGACCTCTGATTCAACGCCTTGTTTTCCGTCTTCGGCAACGACGAGTTCAGGTAGGATCCCGTCTCCGTCAGCTCGCTCTTCACAAGTTTCTCGAGATTGGCACTAGAATTGGATGGAACAGAGCTTGTCTCCGGCGAATTGTTGCCGGCAAAGACTGAGAATTTGGCGGCTCGCTCGATTAAGCCACTGTTACTCGGGAACGTCAAGTTAGGATTAAAGTTGTGCGACAGGTAGGTGCTGTGTTCGGGTGGGGTCGGGAGTGTTGAATCGGGAGAATGAAGAAGCTCCATGGCTTGATTGGCGGGTAATTCGAGGAGAGCAGTGAAAGAGCTAGCGTTATCGGGTGGGACAGAAATTAAGTGCTGGATATCTTCTCCTAACTGGGCAACAGAATCGAAGCCGGTACAGTCCGGTTGTGGGGAGCTGAAGCCGCATCTAGCGTCGGTTCCTGCAGGTAACTCCATAACGAGAGAATTTGTTGAAATAAAAAAGAGACTCAAATTTCATAAACAAAACGAAATGGGTATAAGAATTCTGAGATGGGTATGTTAGAGAAAGGTATAAAAGGAAAAGGGTAGTTGAAGAAATGTGAGTATGATCTTGAATTGGCGTGAAGACTGAATCTTGAAACTACAAAAGAGCAGAGGAGGAGGTGGAGGAGGAGGAGTGTTGTTTATAATAATGTAGATAAAGGGAAGCGTAGCATGGATGGGGTTAGCAGCGTAATTATAAGGAGTGGGGAAGTAGGAATGAACTTTAAAGGTTGAGAGAGAAAGGGTTAAGCTTTTGGCGACTGTTTTCTTACTGTACAGTTCGTTGAGATCAACTGGAACAGGGATAATGTGAAAGCAGAGCACTCACTCCAGGACCAGACCTACCCTACCTCCATTTGATTTACCCCTAGTATAAGCCTGCTTGGTGGAGTGGTACAAATGAAAATTGCTTCAATCTCATGCATACACAAGTATAAAAAGACGTAACATGACTATTACTCCAACTTGTCACACTTTTAATCTATTTTTGTTTTTTAAATTTATAAAAATGTGTTCATACTGTCAAAATTAATAAAAATCGTAAATAAATAAAGTTTTATTGATATTTATTTTATTTTAATATATATCTAAATTTAACTTTAGATATATCTAAAAAACACAAAGAAAATTTGAAGAAACCAATGAATAAGAAGTTGCTAGAGCTTCATTTTTAATTGAATAATGCATGTGACTTTTAATTTGATTTATTAAAACTATTTCATATTTAAATAGTTAATTCTTTAAATAATTTAATTACTTTTTATTTGTATCAAAATTTTAAAATATTAAATCTAAATCAAATTTGATTACCAAATAACCATTTTTTAAAAATATGATAATTATCTATATGATCTAAAATTTTATATTTTATATGTAGGTTTATTAGAAACAGTCTCTCCTATTAAATAAGGGTAAGGTTGTATATTATCGGGCTTCTCCAAATCTCGCATTCTAGTAAGATTTTAATTGAATGTTGATAACGAAGATGACGAATATTCTGTTAAATGTTTTGTACATTTCATAAATTTTCATAATTTGATATGTATGATTCTTTTAAGTAGAAACATATTTATTTATCAAAAATATTATACAATTGTCAACGTTTTGTATGTGACCCGAATCCAAAAGTTGAAGAAACATGTTGAAAACAATAGTTTGAAGAACAGCTTGTTCGGTCAAATAATGAAGGGTGACTGATCACTAGTTTGCACAAGTTTAATTGGACAATTAATGGGAATCTATCAGCCAATAGTCTTAAACACCAAGTTACTAAAAGGCCTCTACTTCCCCGATTGTATCAATTAAGTAGCAATTGCTCACAGTATTACAAACATATTTTGAAAAATAAATAATAATAGAATAATTTTAGTGATGACATTTTTACATGAAAGAGGAAAAATACCAATGTTTTAAAAAACATATAGAAAATTAAACTGATAAGATAAAAGCTTTAAAATTTAAAAGGTTTAATTGATATTAAACTATCATAAAACTGGTTAAATATTAAATAAAATTAAAGATTTGAAACATGATTGAAAGAAATTGTCCTTATCTATCGAAGAATTTGATGTTTAATTAAAAATAGATTATTAAATAAAAATTATTTAATTAATTTTGATTTATAAGAACTTATTAATTTACAAAATAACCGATTAATTAAAAAACTAGTCAATTTTTAACAATAAGAGTTATTAAAATAAATTGAACTGAAAAATTGAAAACCTAACTAAAAAGCTGGACAATTCAAGATTTTAACAGTTTAATCAATTGAATCGGTTCAATTTTCTAATCACTGATAAATACTCAATAATATTAATTGTTAAATTTGGTTGTTGATTCCTTTCAGAAACCTGTAGAATTGAACTATAAAATTTATTGTTGTTATTAAAGTGGAAATTAAATATGATCACTTAGATTTTCTCCAAATCGTTTATAAAGGCCTTTAATTAAGTTGATTATAGATATTTAATTTCTACTTATTGAAGGAGCCTATTATAACATATTAAAGTTTCAAGTAAAATTCTGAATTTAAAAGATTAAACTTCTATCAAATTATAGTTTTCTCTCTCTTCCCTACATTGTAAAATTAAATTACATTTATTATTTTATGTTAATAATGGTATTTATATAATCAATCGTAATTTAAAGCATGATAGATAAATTTATAATAAAAAGTAGAATGAGCATCATATGAAGTTTTTACAACAAGATTATGACGTATTGACATCCATAAAAGTTAAAAATTAAAGTTTACATCATATATGTTGGGAGACAAAAGCAAAACAAAGTGAGAATAAAAACTTTAACGATGAATCAAATATTAAGATTTACATAGAAAACCCGCCAATATAAAGAGAAAATCACATGACAAACTAACAATAAATCTACTAAATTCAATAAGGATTTTAAAAAAAAGTTAATCTCTCATCCCCAATAACAAGTTATCTCACAAAATTTCAGAATTGAATCTAAAGTTGATGTTACAATCAACAATCACTTAAACAAATCCCCAATCAAGCAAAGATAAGAATATAACACTCTTTGCCCTTTTAGATGTTGTAGTTGCACTCTCTAAAAAAACTTACGCCTCTTTCTCTTTTATATCACGAAATAAATTTTTCTACAACATACAAAGTCACTTATACGACCTTGTAAGTAACTGTGTATCTTTTCAGCACCATCTCAATCTCAAGCATACATGATTATAGAGGGTTGTATGGTCTCCACACACAGTCATGTATCTTCACACATGTGTGTGCAAGACCATATATGATTCACCTCTTCACACTTTCTTCATACATTTACAAAGATTTACACGGTTAACCCACACAATCATGTAAGTTATGACACAGGCGTGTAACACTCTACACAACCATGTATCTCCCTAGAAGACATTTTTCATCTTATCTTCACTTTTTTGTTATTTCTACGAACCATAAAGTTGTCTATGATTACCAAAAATCTCAAAATGGGGTTGGACACTCAATAACTTTCCCCTTTAGTAGATTCTCTGTCATCTACTTGAGATACATCCTAAAATGCTTGCAACAAAGCTCATGTTTGTTTCTAGGAATCACTTTAGTCAGCATATTAGTCCCTCTCAAATTCGGATGAACCTTTTACAACATTAATATTTGCTCTTCTATTATGAATCTCAACAATGATATCTGACATTTATATGCTTTGTATGGAAATGATATATAGTATTTTTGATCAAGTTAATAACACTTTGACTATCACAAAATACTACATAGTCTTTTTGCTTTATATCTAATTATTAAAGGAACATTTTTAGTCAGAGCATCTCTTTATAAGCTTCTACCGCAGCTACATATTCTGCTTTAGTCGTAGATAAAGCCATACACTTTTTTTTAACTTGGATTGTCGTAAGATGACTCTATTTTAAACTTGACACAAAACTTGAAGTGGATTTTCTTTCATCAAGATCTCCAACCATATTTGCATCTGCAAAACTTTCTAGAGTTGGGTCATCATTACCAAAGCATAAACTCTACTTTGGTATGTCTCTCAAGTATCTTAGAAATCATTTCACTACTTTTGAGTGAACCTTCCTTAGATTTGACAAGAATTTACTCACCATCCTAATAGTTTGAGCAATATATAGCCTTGTGCACACTATTGAATACATCAAGACCTACTGCAGATGGGTATGGAATAGAGGACATATCATATTTTTCCTTTTCTATTGAGGGACATTAACACTTACACAGATTGAAGTGAGATGTCAATGGCCTGATATCTGGCTTGACATGCTTCATATTGAACCTTTCTAGTACTCGTTCTATATATCTCTCCTAAGATAACCACAATCTCCTGTCCTTCCTATCTCGAGTTATGTCCATACCTAAAATCTTCTTTACATGTCTAAAATCTTTCATATCAAAAGAGTTGGACTAGTCCTCCTTTAACTTTTGGATTCTACCAATGTTTTAACTCATAATCAGCATATCATCAACATAAAGAAGAATAATAATGAAATTCTTACCTAAGAACTTCTTGAAATACACGCAAGCATCGATATAAGTTTGTTTGAAACCATGATCTGTCATAAAGGAATCGAACTTCTGATGCCATTTCCTTAGAGCTTGTTTTTAAGCCATATAGACTTTTCTTCAATTTGCATACTAGATTTTTTGTGCCTTTAGCTTTGAAACCTTTTGGTTGCTCCATGTATATATCCTTCTCCTAATCTCTATACAAGAAGGCTATTTTAACATCCAGCTGTTTGAGCTTAAGATCCAAACAAGAAGTTAGACCCAAAACTCTTTAGACTGAGGACATTTATAGAAGGTGGAAGCAGCTCTATAATCAAGTTAACACCATCAAATTACTCAATATGAAGGTCTATAATGGAGGATCTTTTGTATTACGAGGATTTCTTTGATCCTATTGATGTGGACATAGGTGTTGAGGATAATGTTCTTTCAAAACTTGAAAAGATGTCAGATTGGGAATAGGAAAAGATGAAGCGAAAAGCTCTAAGAACTATAAGACAATGGATTGACATCAGCGTATTGAATCGTATGTCTTAAGAAATATATCCTTTTGAGTTATAAAAGAAGATAGAAGGATTGTATGAAAGGAAGACGGCTCACAACAAGGCCTCTCTGATTGAGAGGCTTGTGAACATGAAGTTGAAAACTGGAAAATTAGTTTCAAAGCATCTAAGTGATTTTCAGGACAAAATCAATAAGCTTACTACAGTGAATATCATTCTTGATGATGAGCTTCAAGCTTTGTTCCAATTGAGTTCATTACCAGATAACTGGGAAATATTAATGCTGACAATTAGCAACTTAGCTCTTAGAGGTATGCTCTCTTTGGATCTAATCAAATAGAGTATTTTTAATGAAGAAAACAAAAGAAAGGATATTGGAGTTCACAATGTGTAGGCTTTTGTGATAGAAAGTAGGGAAAGGAATAAGAGTATGGGTCCCAAAGGTCGTGGCAAGTCTAAGAACCATTTAAAGTCTAAAGGTGACAAAGAAGTGAATACATGCCACTATTGTGATAAGCCAGGGCATATTAAGAGGTTTTTCTATAAGTGAAAGAGGGATCAAAAAAAGCAAGATCATCAAAATGATAGAGATGATAAAGGTATAGCTGCTACTTCTTCAATCATAGATGATGAGTTATCCCTAATTTATGCAACTAATGAATGCTTCCATGTCAATAATTTTAGTTATAAATGGCTAATTGATACTGGAGTATCCTATCATTGTGTTTCAAAGATGAAGTACTTATCAAGCTACTAAAGAAGAGATTTTGGGAATGTAAAGATGAGAATCTAAAGTTCTGCTATGATAGTAGGTATGGGTGATATCCAAGTTCAAACAAACATTAGATGCTTACCGACCTTAAGAGATGTACGACACATCTTCAATATAAGGCTAAATTTGTTTTCAGCCAATGTGTTGGATCAAGAAGGATTTCAGCACACTTTCGAGGTTAAGAAATGGAAATTGTCTAAAGGTGCCATAATTGTTGCCCGAGGAGAGTTATGTTGCTCACTATACAAGACACACTTAAAGGTTTATGGTAGTGGAGAAGTATACATAGTCAAAGAGGAATCTTCACTAAATTTGTGACATTGATGATTAGGATACATGAGTGAGAAATGATCAAAGTTGATAGATGACAAATCTTTTATCACATTTAAGAACTTACAGCCGCTTAATCTTTGCGATCATTTCTTGAATACAAAGCAGCATAGAGTCGCTTTTAAGAGAAGAGCTGTAAGGAATTGGAGTTAATATAATTGGTGCATACCGATGTCTACGGTCTTATTGGGAAGATTCACTAGGAGGTAACCAATATTTTGTTACATTCATTGATGATGCTTTGAGGAAGACTTAGGTATACATGTTCAACTCTAAGAGGAAAGTGTTTGAAACTTTCCAAAAGTTTCATGTTATGGTAGAAAGGGAAGCTGAGAGGAAGTTGAAGTGCTCAAGAACAAACAATAGAGGAGAGTAGACCTCCAAGGTATTTGAAGAATACCATATATAACATGGCATTAGACATGAGAAAACTAAACTAGGGACTTTACAACATTATGGGGTTGTTAGGAGGATGAACATAACCATTGGAAAAGGTTTGTTGCAGGCTCAAGACGTTTATGTTGCCAAAGACATTTTAGGGTAAAGCAGTCTAAACTACAGTCTACTTGATTAATCAAGCTCCCTTAGTTTTATTGGATTTTGGGATTCCCGAGAGGGTGTAGACTAGAAAGGATCCCACATATTATTATCTAAGAGTTTTTGGCTGCATAGTATTCAGACATATACTTAAGGATTAAAGAAAGAAGCTTGACTCAAAGTCAATACCTTACATCTTTGTTGGATATGGTGGCGATCAATTTGACTTCAAACTTTATGATTTAGAGAAGCAAAAGGTAATTAGGAGCATGGATGTGGTGTTTCAAGAGCACAAGAGAGGTGTTGATCTTCTAAGTGAATATAAATCATCACACTACAACTTATCAAATGGCATAGTTAGCACTTCACCAATTTCTTCAACTTTTAAGTAGTCATAGGTGAAGAAAATGAAGTATGTGACCAAACACATATTAGCGGTGATCATATATAATTTGATAGTGATGAGCTACATAAACTACATATAGACAATACGAGACAAACTAACAAATAAATCCACTAAACTCAATAACGATTTATAGAAAAAAGTTGATCTCTCACCTCCAACAACAAGTTGTCTCACAAAGTTTTGGGATTGAAATTAAAGTTGATGTTACAATTAACAATCACTCAAATCAATCCCCAAACCAATCAAACGAGGATGAGAATACAACAAATTTCCCCTCTCTGTATTTTTTCTCACTTTTGGGTGTTATGATTATACTCTCTACAAAAACCTACTCTCTTTATAAAAACCTATGTCTTTTTCTCTTTTATATCACAAAATAATTTTTTTTGCAACCGTGTAAGTAACCGTGTATCTTTCTAGCAGATCGTGTAAATAACCATATATCTTTCTAGCACCACCTCAGTCACAAGCATTCATGGTTACAAAGGGTTATATGATCATGTAACTTTATATGGACGCTTACAAGATCGTGTACCTCTTCACACTTTCTTCATGCGTTTGCAGAGAATTAAACGGATGATCCACATGGTGGTGTAAGTCAAGACATGGACGTGTAGCACTCTACATTGTCGTTTATCTCTTTAGAAGATATTATTTCATCTTGTCTTCACTTGCTCCTAATTCCCACAAACTATAAAGCCATCTACGATCATCGAAAGTCTCAAAACAGGGTTGAACATTCAACAAAATAATCTTTTACAGTGTTTGTAAACCAAAATTCTATCTTCCAACACTTTTTATTTCCTCAAATTATTAGGCCTACACATTTTACAAAGTAATAGATTAGTTATTAAGAGAAAAGGAGACTCGCTACCAGACAAGATTAACTTCACCTTACATGTTTTTATAGCATACATCTAGGTATGCAAATCGATTCATTTGATGTTGTTAACTTTTTATATAAGAATCACATCCTAGAAATACTAAAGTTAATTTTGTTGATAATAGAAACTTAATATTTTTCTATTGATTTTTACGATTAGAAAATTTATGTTTAATTTATATTTAGGGATAAGCAATGTTAAGGTGTTTAACCTATTAGAAAATTTTCAATTTAATGCATAAACTTTTAATTTTTTTAGGTGGATATCTCTGTATATGTTATAAACAACAAAGATTTTGTTAACCAAAACAACAAATTACTAACAGAGTTAATGTTTTAAACTAAACTATTAAAGTTTTAAATGATTGTTCACTCAATTGAAAGATTTTAAACTTTAAACATTAAATTGAAAAAATTAAAATAATAAAAAGTTGGACACTTTATGATTAATCATCCCTTATAATTATAAAGTTATACATTGTTAGTTTTAAGTGAAATTGTATCCATTATCACTCATTTCTTACATTCTTAAGGAAGAGTTTCATTATGAATATAGTACAACAAAAGAGAGAATATTTTCCTTTTGTCAAACTTTATACACTCATCTTCATATGTAAATGGTTGATTGCTGAAAACACAAGCTTACATCAATTTGCTACAAGAATAAAATCATAAATATTCTTGACAACTAATAGGTAGACAATATTAGTGTTATAATAATATATAGATCACTATGATTATATTACTTTGAATCTTAATTGCTATGAATTTATTTTGAATCAAATGAATGGTATATCTATCCTTTTAATTGTTTTGCAAAATAAGATGAACTCCTTCAGTCAAGGATTATTATAAATATCAATTAATTATTTTTATTAATATATTGAGTACATTCAAGATAAAAATAATTAGCATGAAGCCTAACACAATATCTTTAACAATGTTTTTAAAGGTATTGTTAGTTCGAATTAGAAATGTTATATAATTATTTTATTTATTAATATAAAATTTAAAGATATCAATATAAAATATTAGTTTTCTAGAGCCTTACCTAAAAAATTATTTAGTTAATATATAATAGTAGTAATAATAATAATAGATAAAAATCAAGAATAATATTTTAATTTATTAATATGGTTAAATAAACGAAGATCCCTTGTGATTTGATCAAAGTTTTCATTCCAATTATAATATTTTAAAAATTATCGCTTATTCTTATATGACATTAATTAGTTACCACACAACCACTTTGTCATATTATGTTTATTTTTCATCTATTTTTCACTCAAGATAATGTAATGTTAAAATTTTGAAGCTTTAAAGCAACTTCATTTTGAAGTGATAAATAAAAATAAAAATAATAAAATATAACAAAATATTTTGTGTATAATTGAAAGATATCACAATAAAGTAAGTAATAATTTTTGAAATAGAAGAATTAAAATAAAAAATCAAACTACATGAAGATTTAATGTAAATCAATCTTTATAGTTATATCTCTTGCATGCATACATGTCAATATTCTAACTATATATTAAAAATTTATAACATTAGATTACAAATATAATAGAAGAATATGACTTCATTTTTTTCACTTGTTAATTTTGTCTACAAACTTAATATAAACTAGGATGTTTTAAATAGAATATTGATTTTTAAGATATAAACAAGCTAGTCATAGTTATGAGTAACTATGTCATGAAGATTTAATGTATATGAACTTAATTACGTCTAAAATCAAAGAGTGAGTAATTATAGTATAAAGTTCGGTACAATTTTAACCACTATAAATCTTAAAATGATAAAATCTTCCAAATAATTGCATGAAGTAAGTACTATAATAGATATTGAATAAAGTTTATAAAAGCATCATCTAAGAGATTTTATTGCTGAAGTAACATTTCACAATATAGGATGATTCTAATTTTTATTGCAAATGATAACTCAAATCTTTGAACAATTTTAAAACTTCCAAAAATAAGAGAGGATTAATTGTATTATAAAAAGCCTGCTTATATTATATACATACAAAGAGATATAGATTTTGTTCAATTTCATAATATATATATATATACCTGACTGGAAGTTAAATCGGCAAGACAAGATGTTTAATATTTAAAAAATTCAATTAATATGGCTAAAGATTAAATAAAATTAAAAAATTTGAAATATATTTGAAAGACATTGTCTTTATCTATAAAAAATTTAAAGTTTAATTAAAAAGATTGTTAAATGAAAATTAATTAATTTTTTTAATTTATAGGAATTTATTAATTTATAAAAATTGAACAATTAATTAATAAATTGATCATTTTTAACAAAAAGAGTTACTAAAATAAATTGAAATAAAAAGTTAAAAATCAAACCAAAAAGTTGAAAAGTTCAAGATTTTTAAGGTTGAGCCAGTTAAACCGATTGAGCTTTTTAATCATTAGTTTTTTCTCTACACTTTTGAAGATTAAAAATAAATCAAAAACTTTCAATTCAATAAATAACATTTATTACATTGTATAAAGTGGTAATAACATTGACAACATAAAATTACATATAAGGATCTATGGTACAATAATGTAATAACCATAGATCTTTTCTTTTTCAATATCTTTTTGTTTTGTCACTTTAGTTGCCTTTTTTTTTTAATATAAGACAAGATAACACCACTATATCTAATATTTTTATCTTGAACCCTAATATTATATTACTAAAAATTTCTCTTAAAATAGTTGCTAAACTAACTTCATAAAACCTATCAATTTATATTCCTTTAGCTCATCAACATTGTCATGCCAAAGGATTTTAGTGATGACAAGAAAGAAGAAAAGTTTTATGAGTTGTTCGTTTTTTTTTTAGATGTTACTTAACCAACTTGAATAACTTAATTAGGTGGTTATATATTGGAGTTTCGCATTTAATTATAAGGGCATATGATTTATACATGAGACCCAATTGAAGTTTCTTTCAAATTTTCAGACTCAGTAGAGGAAGAATTGGGATAGCAATTACAAATCTAAGTACAATGAAAGCCTTTTAGGTAGTTGATGTTAGTAAAAAGTATATTTTATTTTAAAACCCTTTTTATTATTTTTGGAATTAGTATCCTCTCTTTAGTATTTTTTTGATACCTTGTTTGAATACTTCGTATTACCTTAATTAAAATTCATAAGAAAAGCCAAATTGTTTATTAGTGATAGAAATTGAGCTTTTAGATGAGTCATTTTTTTAAAGTATATTGAAGATGGGCTAGTCAATACCTAATAAAAAAATTGCTTCATTCAGTCCTACAGGTAAAATTCCTATAAATAAGATTGTTTGAGCATAAATATATCTCCTCAACCAAATACAATTAAAAGAATTATAATATGAAACTTTTCTTGACTTAAGTACGATCCTTTAAAAAAAAGATGAAATTTTGATGACTTAAGAGAGTTGTATTGATAAAAGCGGTTTATAAGGTAATTTGTTTGACATAATCAACTCAATGTGTATATCCAAACGTACATTTTAATCTATAGAGTTTTGATTTATTTCCTAAAATTAATCAATTTGGTTGTAATTTAGTAATAATTATTTAAAGATATTTTTTACCTTGTACATATTTAAATGTCTACGATAAAGTCTATAAGATAATTATATATTATAAATAGAATTATAATAAGATTAAATAATATAAAGCTGCAGTTAGGATCACATGATTTCCTGACATATAGATCAAAAATAGCAATAAATACTTAGCCCTAGTTTAGTTATTATTACTTCGAATTAAAAAATCTAATGAAATAGAATAAGACGAGACGTAATAATCCACATTTATTCATTAATATTTTTAACAAGTAAAACTTACTAGGTGGAATGTGACAAATTTAACAATCTCAACAAAATCAAATAAAACAATTAAAAAGCATCAGTCCACTTGTTACCTAAAACTTCCAAGGT
>JANTNU010000007.1:508174-519534 GCA_024752395.1 Erythroxylum havanense | reverse complement strand
ACCGTGATTTCAATGTTCATTGCATGCGTTATGAATAGGATCAATAATCGTATCAAGCATCAAACTATTCTAAGAAAATGTTGTTAAATCAAGCAATGTTGTTAAGGAAAATCAAGCCATTTAAGCAAATAATTGAGCACATTATACCATTAAGAAAAGATTGAAAGACAGGAGAGAAATTGAATAAGAGATCATTTTATGATCTTGAGAAATATGACTATACGCAATTTTTATTAAAATGACCTTTTACTAATAGTGTGATTGATTTGTATCAAAACCCTAAATACTAAACCAAAATCATAACACCAAGATTTTGACTAGAAGGTCATCTATGTAACCATGATTAAGTGTTTATTTAAAATTGATACAAATACATTCTCAGCTGACATAAAAAGGTAGTATTAACAACATTACAGTCATAATTGCAATATTAAAATTTCACTAATTAAAGCTTTACAAAATGGTAATAATTTCTTCTTTGGAGGTAGGAAAGTTGCATAAAATCAATAAAATCTAGCTATATTCAAATAGATATAATTATGATTAATCAAGTACCGTAATTTAATTATGAATTGAAGGAACTCACGCTTCAAGACGTTGAATTTGATGAGAAGTATGGCGATGGTAAGTCTTTTTCCCCCTTGGAGAGTGAGAATAAGCTTCTTGTTCATCACCTGAGGCACCCCCAACACCACCGATCACAAAATCCATCTCGAAACAATGAGTGTATGATCACTAAACGCTTTCTTATTGTCAAATAAAAGCTACTTTTCTCTCGATATATATTCTACTCATGAGCATTTATGATAACATATCATATCATTAACATACATATATAATTTTAGACTTATTCTAAATAAGGATAGCTATTAAAGCCAAACCAACCTAATAGAGGGGAAATATCTGTATTTGGATTTCTCTGGATTTGTTATTTGAAGTTTGGATTGTCTTGTTTGTGAAGATTTTTGTTGTAACATTTATCACATGAACTATTTAATTTTAATTCAATCATAATGACAATAACATAATGCAAAGTCAACATAAGCCAAAGTTGGTGAAAAGCTACCAAATATGGAAAAGTTTGATATGATTTACTATGCTTCTAGTGTTCATATAGTCAATTCCCAATTAATCAAGTGAATATGCAAAGAACTTCCACAGGTACTCTCTTTGCAGCTTTGTCGGTAAATTTTCATCAGGTGATTATTAACGAAACTAGACAAATGAATTTCTTAAAATAAGTTGATAAGTTTGATATTATTTATTCATTGGCATTGATGTTAATGAAACAATAATGATTCTATAAGAAGAGTTCAATAAATAAATGTGGCCTTTTGCATATCTACTTAACGAAAGAGTTTGGATAGTGGGGTTGCTCTTAGCTTTGTTATTTTATTTTTTACTTATTTGATTTAATACTTTTATATAACCGAAAATTACTTATTTATGATTTTTGATAACTATTATAAACAAAAAGTAAATACTTTTTTTTCTATGTATCTAATACTTGATTAATCTTTTGTATAACTATCTCATCTAATTGCTATATGACTCACATATAAGAATATGCAATCTTGAATTTTTGATATAGAAATGCATGTTTTTTGTAAGTCTTTTAAGTGGGCATGAACTAGGCAATGGGTATGGTCGAGCACATATCCTTTCTAGAAATTAGAGGTGAAAGTATGAGTTAAAGACACGGGCATGTTGGTATGACAGAGGTGTTTCTATAGGAGACACGTAGTTGTATCTAAGTGCAAAGCGAAATTAAAATTTACATTCTTCTTGAGAAAAAGGTGTTTATCTCAAGACATATTACATTCTTAGAAAGATAATTCAATCTTAAGGAAAAAAAATCTTAAGAAATTTAGAACCATATAAAGCATATCTAGATAGATAAGAACCTAAGTAGATATATACGACGTACCCAAAGGTTTAAGAAATTTATAATTCATAATGAACTAGTAGGATATGTCTTCCTACTAATATTATAAATTAATGACTAGTTAGAAAGAATAAATATCATTGGATTTAAATAGAGCATAAACTAATTCCATGCATTATATCAAATTAGAATTAGATGATGAAATAATTGAATTATATATCATAACAATACATTGATAGATTAAGTTAAACTAATTTAATAGTCTTAATATTTGAGTAGTTATGACATGTTGTTACACTTCAATCTTAGTTTGTGATTAGTTATAGTTTAATTAAATATAAGAGATTAATTTTAATTTTACTAGAAAGAAACCCTGGTCTTTCTCTATAAAAAGGAAAGACTTAAGGGAGCTAATACTCTTGTAATCTCTCTCAAAAGTTAAGTTCTCTTTTCTTTATTATATGAATAACGGGACATTTGAAAAGCCTGTGGTTAACAATTTCATCAGAGAATAAATGTTCTTATATGATGTTGAATAAAGTTTGTTCTTAACTCTTTTATTTCCTAATTCATATTTCTAGTGCATTTGTGGTTTGGTCCTATAATATTTCCCAACAATAACAAGAGAATGAAAAAGAACAAAATGAACGAGAAAAAATAGATGTGGCAACGAGCATGAGAAAGGATAGTGGAAAAATAGAAATATAAAGTGTGAGAAAGCATATAACAACCAACAAAGAGAGTGAAAATAAGTACATAGTTGGAGAGAGAGAGATGAGAATCTAAAGGGAGGGGCTCCTAAAAATTACTTAATTTTCTTAAGATTTGCACTGCATTTTCTTTTTTTTTTAGAATTTTATCATATACTAAAAGTGAAAGGAGCTTCCTTCTATAACTTATGCTCTATGGAGCTTCCTTCTATAACTTATGCTCTTCTTCTTTATAGGAGGTGTGGTTTCTCTCTTGATCTTGAAGCTACTCCTTGTCAATTTCTTCTTCAACAATAAATTTATCTTGTGCAAGCATCTTGTAATGTTGAACTCTCATCAAATGTGCTAAAGTCAGAAATCACCAAAGAGAATTCGAATACCCCATTTTCATTTAAAAAGGATTGTGGCAATTTATAAAATGGTAAATTATTGTTGATATATGCTTTAAAGTAATATAATCTTGGTTTGGTTCGTTTAGGCATGTTGATGTTATCAATTAATGACATTGTTTGTTTCACAAAATCTAATAATTGGTATTAAAGCCAAATCCATAAGTTTTGAAATTGTCTTATCTCTCCTTTTTAAAAAAGTTTTTAGACATTTTTACACCCAATTTTTAAAAATTTTCATAAAATATAGGTATACTCTTTTTGGGAAACAAATAGATCTCCCATGTATATATATATGGCAAATTTTTAAGTGTTAAAAATATCAAAATTTTTTAAAAGCTTCATCTATGACTGAAATCTCTTATTCTTCAATATCCTATATTAGAATTTTTTGTTTAAATTGATCTCATAGATCACTTAGTTTTTGAAGAAGAGAAAAGTCCTTTTAATATTGTCAAAAATAACCTTCCCAATAATATAATATTACCAAATCGGGTCATGGATATCCCATAGGTTGTATGACTCATCTAGATGTTAAAGATGAAGTATTTACAATTCTACCATCTCCATTTAATTACATATATGCCATATATAGTTATTTGTAATTTTGTCATTTTCACTTATTTACCAGTTCCTCTCTAATTATTTGCAATTATATCATTTTAACTTATTTATAATTATGGCATGTTAACTTATTTATAATTTTAAATTTTCAAATTATTTACGATTTTGATTGATAATTTCTATTATTTTGTGATGGTAACTTAACATATTTTATTTATTAAAATTTTTATCCCATATTAAATATTTTATCCGTTTTGCTATATTTTAGATAACTTTACATGATATTTTTTATTAACTAGCATATGTTAATTTAGCAATTGGTTATATTAATTTTAGAGTTCATTGCAAAAAATCTCAAACTTTCCTCAATTTTGTAATTATAATCCTATCTCAAACTTTCCTCAATTTTGTATTATAATCCTAACTTTAAAAAGTGGCAATTAAATACCTAAAATTTTAATTTTTTTAAAATCCACCTCTCACTAGTTGTCTTGCCCACAGGATTTCTTAACCTAGTTTGCAGGAACTTGATATTAGTAAACTCTAAGCTAGCCTAGATTATATGATAATAAATATCCCTGCCAGTTGTCGAAAATGGGTCCAGCCATTTATACCTCCTCTCGAGCGCACGAGAATGATCTGATCCGATTTAGATCTAGGACCCAACTCCGAACCCTTTGGCCGCCTCGGAAAGACCTTCACCTTCCGATCAACTATATAAGCTTTCCAATCGAAGCCAATTACTCTTTCTCGACTGTAAGATAAGGGGCGAGTGTAACGAGCCGTTCCATCCTAAATTATACATCATCTATATCAAATCTTAATATCTATATCAAATCTTAATATCAGAATAGCTTATATAGTCATGAAAAAATTCAGGTGCACTGACTTTTTTTTGATTGATTTATCTTTCGGTCCAATGGATAGGTCAGCTTTGTAGGAATCAAGAATATAAAGTGGAGGTAGTTTGCCAAGTTGGGATATCCATTAGGAGTTATAGAATATATTTGAAGCTAAATTATATTATGATATTTCTATGGCTATATCTTTCTCTCAGGATACAAAGAGCACTTCTGGCTTCAAGCATAACTTGACATTAAGTTTTACTCTATCAAAGAGAAAGTTGCATGTGTTAAGTCCACCAATTATACCATTTCTGTGAATGATGTTTCACAGGAATATTTTGAGGGGAAAAAGGGGTATTGGATAGGTTAATCCTTTTTCCCCTCTTCTTTTTGTCTTGGTGATGGAATTTTTATCTCGAATCTTAAAGATTGCCAACCAGTTGGAAGATTTCAGGTTTTATCCTATGTGTAAAAGACTATCTCTCACCCACTTTTGTTTTGCCGATGATTTGATGCTTTTCTGCAAGGCTAATACTACTTCAGATTTGATGCTTTTCTGCAAGGCTAATACTACTTCAGTCTTTAGAATCAAAGGCTTTGATTATTTTTCTAATATTACTAGCTTGCATGCTAATAAGACTAAATCAAATGTTTATTTGGCTAGTATTTCTACTGAGAGCAAACAGAAGCTCCTTATGCTTACTAGATTCCATAAGGGTTCTTTTCCTCGTACATATCTGGGTGTGCCCCTATCTCCTACAAAATGGAGTAAAGCTGATTGTTGCATATCGGTTGAGAAGATTACAAAAAGGATTCAAAGTTGGGCTTTTAGGAATCTCTCTTATGCTGGAAAGGCACAATTGATTAATTTAGTACCGTTGTCCCTTCACACTTATTGGGCTAGTATCTTCATTCTCCCTTCAAGTGTGATTAAGAAAATTGAAGTGAAATATCGGCATTTTCTTTGGGGAGCTTCTAACACAAAAAAAAAAGCCTGGTTTGGTTGCTTGGAATGAAATTTGAAGACCTAAAACTCAAGGTGGACTTAACTTTAAGGATTGCAAGACTATGAATTTGGCTTTAATTGGTAAACATATCTAATCTGTGTCTACAAAATAGGATGTTCTTTGGGTGAAGTGGGTGAATAGAATTTATCTTAAAGGAATGGATTTCTAATCTTATAAGCCTAAGATGGATTATAGTTGGTATTGGGTTAATCTTAATAAAGTTAAAGAGAAATTCTGATGTGCTTATAACTGCGGTGGAACATGGATAGGTAGTAGTTCTATTTATACTGCAGCTTATGGTTATGATCTCCTAAGAGGAAAAATTCAAAAATGCAGATATGCAGATATGCAAACATTTTTTGGGGTAGATTAAATGTGCCTAAACATTGTTTTATTGCCTAGCTTGTAGCTACTAATAAACTACTAATTAAAGACACATTGGATCATTTTGGTTTCCTACAAAGCACCATGAAATGTCATTTGTGTGATTCTAATAATGAAACCAAGGCGCACCTGTTCTTTCTTTGCTCTAGATCACAAGCTATCTTATTGGCTATTAATAGATGGATTGGTTGGCATTCCAATCAATCAACACTTTGAAGCTGCTTTCACTAGATTGATAGATGTAAAAAAATCACAAGCTATCAAGTATATTCTAGTTGCTAGCTTATCTGTTGTGATTTATTTCATCTAGCAGGAACAAAACTATGCTCATTTCAGGAAAAGATCAAGATATACTAACAACATTATTGAAGAGATTAAATTGTGTGTTAGATAAAGAATGTTAGATTATCATGGTCCAAAAAGTAAGTATGATAACGTTTTCTTTCAGCTTTTATGTAACTAGATTCATTGGAGTGAAGGGAATGAGGAACCTTACCTAGTAGGTGGCTTCATTCTTTCACTATCTTGTGTATACTTTTGTTTGTTTTAGTAATAAAATTATCATTGTTACCAAAAAAATAATTATTCAGTAAAAACTTAAATAGTATAGAATTATTTACTTGTAAATATTCCCTCTCTAGAAAAATGGCGCATGTAAATCATTCAATAAACGACAATGGGCACTGTGCCATTGCAATTAATTTATTTAGATATATATGGTCCAATGAATGTAAAGGAAAGATATAATGGAATTTATTTTGTCACATTTATTAATAACTATGTTTAATATGATTATTTGATTTTTCGGAAATTTAAAGTATTACATTATTTTATAAGTATATGAATTTAGATCAGTATTAATTAGAAAAGAAAATAAAGGCTCTAAGAAATATTTGAAACAAGAGTACGTGTCTAATAAATTCAAAGTCTTGTATGATGAAAAAAAGAATAAATAGGTAACTAACCATTTCACAAACCCCTCAACAAAATAATATTGTAGAGATAAGAAATACAACTCTTACCGAAATGATTAGATCTATGATGACATATTCAAAAAAATTTATCATCTATTAGGATGAAGCGTTACTAATAGTCACAAATGTACATAACAAAGTGCTTGTTAAATCAATTACTAGCACATCATATGAGTTATGGACATATAAAAGACTTGATTTATCGCATTCAAAATGTTGAATATATATAAAAAATCATATTAATTGGGGCAAAAAGTTGGTTGAAACGATCAGGATATGCTGCCTATGTTCATGATCCTGAATTATTGTGTATCCTAAGGGACCTTAACAATCATTGCAAAATAAAACAAATAGATAACAAGGATGATTATGTCAAGGAAATGGTAACTTGAGGAGGGAATATCTAGTCAGCAAGTTCCATTCCTATAGCATTTGTGATAACGTGAAACTCATTAAATGCCACAACTGGTCACAATTTGAGGCTTCCACAACCGTGAACCATTACAACAAATTAAGAAATTATCCCATCAGTTTTCCTTCTCATCATACCTTTAATTAATCCAAGTACTTCCGGAGTTACCTGTCTTCAAATTCAGCCACCAAATCAAGCTCAAGAACATAACTACTGATAGCAATGATCTCCATCAAAGTATTTTCCAAGGACAGATGGTAGAGTTTCTTGAACTAAATTGCCTACCCCAGCAATTGTCTTAGCGCAGATTAGATAAGTTTAATACCAGTATCCCTCAAAGAATCAACCACAGCTTTCACCTTTCCATGATATCTTTGTTCTCTCTTCAAGAAAACTGTAATAGCTGGTATGCCTTTGAGCAAGAGACGCTCCCCAAGTATCTTCCCGATCTTCGCTGCGGCTGCCACATCCCTGGTATTTTCCATGCTTGACCTCAGCACCTTCTCTTGCGAACTTGCTGAAGAAGCCACTGCAGCGGTTGGAGAGTGGATTACTTGAGCATGCACAAATTTGTTCGTGAAGTGCATCTTCAGGACATAGGGCTTGAGAAATTCGGTTATTCTGGGTGGCCTAACTGGTGGTGGAATAACCATTTTCTGCAACAGATTTGAAAAGGTTAAGACAATTCTAACCACAAAACTAATGAGATGCAGAAGAAATCGCGCACTATTTTTTTCCCCACAAGTACCTTCAATCAGTAGCATAGAACAATCTATTCAGTATGCAAGTGCTGTAAGTTTTAATTTGAACAACAAAGCATCCAGTTCAACACAGAAGTTTCCAATCCAATTCTTAATCAAACACAATCTGCTTTCTCGCCCTTTGTTTCATTAGAAAACATACCAACTGAAGTAATCCAGGTTCTTGGGGGAAAAGAAAACCACTGTAAAAGGGGGGAATTTCTAATAATACATAACCATAACCTTCTGTACCAAACAATTGACCTAAAATTTTCATTCAATTAAACTTGATTCAAAAAGACTGAACCAAATAGCTCCCATTTGATCCATTTATTCTATGATAAAAAGAAAACCAGGCAACAAGTAAAAATCTATTTGGAAAATCTATAGCATGTACTGATATTTCACAAGATAAAACCGAGATAGGCTCCCTGCATCAACAATAAAACCATCAAACATCTCAAATGACAAAGGGGAGAGCATATAGGAGAATGAAATGCAAACAAAAGCGTGTATTTGCATAAAAACTAGTAAGATAGAGTGAAATGGACACAAGAAAGAATTTTCTCTCTTGTCTGTCAAACATTGAATTGTTTAAAAACAAGTTGAAACCCAACAAATCAAATTTAAAATTGATATTTTATCAATCCAATTCAAATCCTGGAAAGAAAGAGATGCAAGCCTCATCAATTAAATTAAATAATTAAAATTGATGCTTCGACTAAAAAAAAACAAGTATCAAATGTATTAAAGAAAACGACCGCAAATGACCAGAAGAAATGAAGACGAAAAAGAAGAAGCAGAAGCAGAGAGTTAGTCCGAATTCAAAAACCCGAAGCAGAAGCAGAACCCAGATACATTTAATCAATCCAAGCTCAGATATTTTATATAAAAAAAAACAGAAAGCAAACATAGACAGAGAGAGAGAGAGAGAGAGAGAGAGAGAGAGAGAGAACATACCCAAAGAAAAACAAAGAGAGATCAGAACCGACGAGAACTGAAGGCGGCCGGTGACGGCGAGGGGCAGACGTGAAAATAGGGATTGAAATTTGGTTGTGTGAGACTGAGCCGATGGGTACAAATCGAGTTGGAGAAAATATAAACTCAATAACAAAAAGGGTCTGGAGCAGATGGGAGTTACGGCTGAGACTCGGTAAGCGTAACGAGTTCAGAAAACGATCCCTCGCGGCGGCTGCCCTGCTCTGCTCCCCTTGTTTCTAAATTATTTTAATTAGTGATACGTCCGCTTAGCTCTATTTTTTAGAATTTAACATTTTAATTTTACCAATTGTTCAATTGTCGTTTGGTTCAATAGTTATATTTTCATGATACAATTTCATCATTAAAACACTTTTAATAAAAAAACATTAATATGAATAGCAATAGGCATATAAAATTTTATCGATATTAACAATGAGAGTGGAAATATACATGCACTTATTTTTACATATCATGATTAGATATATTCGGTTTTTGACACATTATATATAGGTCTATCAGAACTAACTTTTTTATTAGATAAGAGTACAGTTATATACTAGTATTAAACTTTTCCAAACTTTGATGATAATAAATGACTTGGGTGAAAGTTTTGAAGAAGAATGATTTTCTAGATTGAGGAACAAAAAATGTTAAATGTCTATATTTTATTAGATTTTCAAACATTGTATTTATTTAAAAATTAATGATTTAAAGTTGTTTTTACAATGATAGCTATAGATTTTGCTAAAAATGACAAGTTCATTACAAACTTAATTATTGAAACTATAGGAAAGTTTGGAAATTATTCTTGAATCCTTTTCAATTTTTAAGACTTATAAGATAACAGGACTTAAGTTTATCGAGCCAATTTTGCTTCTAACAACTTGAAACGATTTCAAGTAAATTATACTATATACTTTTAACTAACATCAATTGCAAACATAGTTGAATACATGGTAACTACCTGGTCTTTGGAGAATAAAAGTTGATGAATGTTTCATGCATTCAACATATCAAATTGTAAAATTATTTATTTTAGTTTCCTTTGTTGAATAAATTGGTAGGTAAAAGAATATTATACTAATTAATTTTTTCTAAAAATGATAGTGTTGTAGAGTAACATGTGAGCGAAGAGATTAAATTAGACAAGATGATCTCGAGTAGACACAAGCAGTTAAAAAGAGTGGAAAAGATATAGATACAAGTTTCAAACCAGAAGCGCTTATCCAACTTCAAGATAATCTCCTCCATGAGTCCCTTAAGTTAGAACCTCGGAAGGTATTGAAGAGCAGCAGGCGAGTGTAGAGTCGAATCAGGCAAGATAACCCTCGAGTAGACACAAGTAGTTAAAAAAGAGTGAACAACGAAAGGAAAATATTTAGAAACAAGCTTCAAGCTAGAATTGCTTACTTTTCCCCATCGAAAGTTCGCGATCATCAGAGAGAACGAGATCGAGGGAAGGGAGGTCGAAGCCCTAATTTGGAAAAGTCTAGAGTATTCCCGAAAGGGGCTTCAGACTTTTCCTCTTTAGACTGTCATTGTAATTTGAATTAACAAACAATGTCGTTGCTATCTAATTGCTAACGATGCCGTATTGATTGTAGCTTTGTTATCCTTTCACGAATAAGGGATGTACTCTTAACTCCTTTTTATTATTAATTCATTTATATTTTCAAAAAAAATGGTGTACAACAACTTTTTGTTATCTCTCTTTTTCTTTATTTTATTTGTTCCCCTCAATTCTACGCTCAATAATATCTAACTTTTCTGCTCTATTTTATGACATAGCACAAGAAATCCAATTTATAAGAGTATGAGGCAGCTAAATTTCATTTTCTAGATATTTCTTCATTCAACCACCTTATGCTCACGCAAGCAGATATTTCTTCTTTGATATTTATTTACCATCTTATACTTTGTAGATGTATGTAGATATGTGTTGAATGCAAAAACACTATTAGTCTTACGCTCAAAATCACAAGTATATGGGTTGTACTTATAGTTGAAAGCGAATATGTAGCGCCCCCTTACCGTAGGCTACCCACCGGTTTGCCCATAGGCCGTTCCGATGCATATCCTACGATGAGGGTGCACTACGAACGATCGTTTCTATAATCCACATGGCATCAACTCAATTAAACTATAATATCAAAATCACTAATATTTAAAACCATCATACTTTTCATTTCATTTCTTAAAAACTCATAAGTTCACAATTCTGACATAATTACAACTGTACAGACCCAAAAGGAACTAAAATAACTCCTAACTAGGTCATCCCCAAAAGATCCCAGCTGACCGACCTGTGAGTCATACTCCTCTCGCCGGCACTTACACAGCAGGAAAAGTCTCGCTAACTGGAGCTAGGAGTCAACTATCGCTGTCCTGAAAAATAATTGCAATATTGGGTGAGTTTGCGAACTCAGCGAGAAACCATCATCGATGGTCCACCCAACTCATGCATATACA
>JANTNU010000007.1:429843-440696 GCA_024752395.1 Erythroxylum havanense | reverse complement strand
TACGTGATCCAGTGTCCCCAAAGAGCTTCTTCCTGGTATGATCGGCTTTGGATGGCTGGACTATGATGAGGATCAGGAGATCACTGGCGTCGACGAGATTCGCTGCAGCCCACCTGAGGGCGGCCTTGCTGGTGGAAGAGTAGTCCATGCCAACACCAACTGCGCGTGCTTTGGCCATCTCTCTTCGCATGTGTGTATGTGCGATGACGGTCCACATTTATTAAGTGCGTGTATGTCCCACAAAGTCCATGTCTTGCTGGAGGAATTTTTCTTTGCTTTTGATTCTTTCAAAGTACAATGCTTCTTGAAGACTCTGGCGGCAACAAGCTCTACGTCTTTCTTTCGATGTTTGTATATCACATATATGTATGAACCTTTATCTTGATATATGCACATATTTATATGTATCCGAAGCATAAAAAAGATGCAATACTCTATTTTATGCGTATGTCATTTTATATTAAACCCAAAATAAAATTTTATGGGATACTTTCAACTTCGACTGTAACAAATAATACTATACTCAATAAGTATGCTGATAGATTAAAAAATCATAATAAACCTATAACACCAAGAGATGATGAGAGTGTGAAGTGACGTTAACAACCAAAATCTGACCAAAAAGTTATGGCTTGTAGCTGAAGAGATATAAGAATAAATTGTTCAACCTCCAAAAAGGAGGAGACATTCGGATTTGAATTATGCCTTAATAAGATATTGAATCTTAACGAGCACATCAAAAGATTAAAAGAAGAGGAGATTTGACACCTCACTTTAAATAGACGTGAAAGATTTATAAACCTATAAACAGTAATAGTTAATTACTTATAGCGTGATTTTATATAAAGCCCATGTTGGGGTTTTTGTTAATCACTTTGAACTATAAAAGAAATTTAAAATGAAGTAATCTTAGACGCTAAAAGGACAAATGACATCAACTGTGTCACTTGTATTGTTCCAACTCTATTCCAGTCTATCTCATCTACACATTTATGTAAGTCCTATATTAATGTGTGAATGAGATAACTTAGAATAGAGTTGGAACATTACAAGTAGCACAGGTGATCACATCCTCTAATAGGAGGTATTTCCTAATAATGACTTAAGCTTCTACAACATGTTCCTTTCTCATTTGACCGCAACTACCAACCACATCTTTAATTCCCTTGTAATTTGGTAGTTTGAGTACTTAGTCCTTAAACCTTCCTATGATTCAATATTTTAAGGAAAGGTCCTATGCTTATCCTTATGATCTTTAAAGCTTCTATTGTTAACTTTTTCTATTCAAAACATGTCATGTGTTCTATCAAATAACCCAACAAAAGGGGTAGTAAAGAATACTCAACTACTTATGAGGACCTTCTTTTAAATTATTACATTATAGGGAATTTTTCATAAATGAGTCATAATATAAATTAACATTAAATTGAAAATTTAAATGATGCTCCTAAACGATTAATGAAGAAAATGGAACTAAAATATGAAGGAAAAGAATATTGAAGTTCTTTTTTCTAGTAATTAAATATTGAAGTTCTTGATTCATTCTAATACAAACAAATCAATTCATATAAGTATAAAAGCATATAATTTAGGAGAATTTTTTTTAAAAATACCTAGTTAATTAATTAGCAAAGAATAATTATAGCCTAAATTCCAAAGAGTTATAAGTGATATTATGATGTATAAATAAGAAAGATCTAGTGAGAGAAACTTCTACACCTCACTATATTTCTTAACCTATTCTTCCACTTTCCTCAACTCACCCACATTTTCCTAGTTCTTTCATCCGGCTAGCTCCTCGGCTCACTCTTCGACTTAATCTTTTGTTTTCTTCATTTAGTCACATGCTTTTCATTTACGCTTCTTTTCTTTTACTTCTGGCAAATTGTTTTTTTGTTTTTTGGAAAGGTTTCCTTTAGCTCCCCCCAACAACCTCAACTTCATTGACATGATCTTTGCTCCAACCCCTTATCTCCATTCAACTATTTCCTTTCCTCCACTAGCTAATCCCAATCCTAAAACTCTAGAAAATATCAAATCAAATCCTCAAGCTCAATTTTAAGACTCAAAATTGGCTTGCAATAAAGTTGTAAAGGACCTTAACTCTTTTGGTTAGTTCCATTATAGCTTAAGTTAGGTTGAACTTGCCCCAATCTCTCCACTACCGGAGGTGTTATAAATGAAGGCCAGAAAAAGAAAAGCAGCATTGTTTGGTTATTTTATTAAATTAGCTTTTCCCCTTATCCAGCAATGGCAAACAACAACTAGAGAATATTTGGCCTGATAAATACCTTGATTAGTGAAGATGAGATCTTTATTTTTGGATTTTCCCATGAGGATAGGACACAAAAAATCATCTACTTAGGGTTGTGACATATTTAGGGGAAAACTATACTAGTGCAGAAATAGAGACTAGGAATATCATTGGATAGAACAAAACTAAAAACCATTCCAGTTTAGGATAATTTTCATAAAGTTTTGTTAAAATACTAGTCTTTAAAGGTTGTTGGCTTATAAGGAAGGCCACTTAGTTTTGAAGATATACAGTTACTTTGAAGAGAATAGGTTTGCTTATGTTTACATTGAGGTTTAATTGGAAAACAACCTTTGTGATTCCTTCACTGTAATGAGGTTTAATAAGGAAGGTAAGCTAGTGGAGGACTCTATCCAGATTACCTATCCAAGTAAACCTATAAGAAAAGGTATGGTGAAAGTATAGAGGGTGAAAAATCAAGATCTTTAAACTACTTACTCTTTTGAAACCCCATAATAGGTGGAGACATCAAACTCCCAAGTCAACCGATCATAAAGGGAGCCATCCAATAATTCTTTAAAGCCAATTAGTGATCCTTTAGAAAAATTCAAAGATACATGACTAACTGGAGATACTTTTCATGTTAAACATGCACATAAACCTCACGTTAATGACACCACTGAACAAAAGCCAGATAAAGTTTCAACTTCTATATTAAAAGAGAATTTAATAGGAAACAAATGGAATTGTAGTGAAACAAGTTATACACTAGAGGCCTAAATTAATCTTAAGGAAGTGAAGGTAAGCTTACAATTGCAATATATAGTCAAGTACTAGTAGGAGCAGAACTAGTAGAAAAATAGGAAGAAAAGAGCTAATAACACCTCTTCTAGATGAGTTTTTTGGTTTGGAATGTCAGAGGCCTAAATAGGCCAAATAAACAAAGAAGCCTCATTTTTTTGGTCTTATTGATACCAAAATTTAAAAAAATGATCAATTCTAAAGAGGGAATTTGTTTTAAAGAAGGAATAGATCATAATTGACAACCATACTACTCATTATAACAGGAGAATTATTGTATAATGGTTAAACTAGTTTGTGTCAGATCAGTATATCTATTGTGATATTATCATAAAGCACTCCAAAACTCCTCTAGCTATTAGAATAATATATACTTGCAAGTAGGAGTTCCATAGAAGAAAATTATGGTATAAGTTGGAAAGAATTTGTTTGAGCTCCTCCTCCTTTAGGATTTTGGTAGGTGATTGCAATTGTATATTGTCACCTTGTAAAGCTCAAGGACACAGGAAGGTAGCATAAATCAGACACCATAATTTACCTCAATTAACCAATAACTTAGAATTAACAAACCTAAAATACAAGGGCAAAATTTTAACCTATAACAACAGATAAACATGAAGCTAATTTCTCCAAAACAAACTCTATATATTTATGGTCAATTCAACTTGGCTTAACTCATACCCTCATAGTTTTGCCTACTTCATTAACTACCTTACATCATATCATACTCCTTTTGAGATAAAGTTAAAATCCACAATTATTAAAAGAAATGCGCCTTTTATGTTCTTTAATTCCTTGTTAAGTCACCCTAATTTTAGAGATGCAGTCACCAAGGGCCTCTATTTTGTGTTATCTGGCTCATAAACTTTCAAATGCCTATAGAAATTGAAATCTATCAAAGTTGAGCTCATTTAAATACAAAAAGCAATATTGATCTAATGCTTATAAATAAGAAAATGACATTTAATTCTCTTAATAAATGCCAGGATGCACTTACCACGAACTTATATGATCCTTTAGTTAAAAATCAGGAATTAATGGATCTAAGAAGATATATTAATGTGTTAGAGGATTAAAACTTCCAGTTGAAGTAAAAATCCAAAATTTTATGGTTAAGGGACGAGGATAGAAACTCAAGATTTTTTTATAACATCATTCAAACTAAAAAGAAAAAGAAAGAAGCAAAATTATATGTCTACTTAATTTTAAGGGTAAGGAACTATATGAATAAGAAATAATAAATAAACGAGCCTTTGATCATTTTAGGAAGATACTAGGGAAAAGAAATAAAGTTAAATCTTTTCCTTAGTTACTCAGGAACTCCATTGTTGGCTTTATTCATGTTCACCTTTTTACTGAACTATCCAGTAAAGTTATTCAAGATGGATTCAAATGCATCATATTTTCCTTTCATCCAAACAATCCCTTTTCTTAGATAGGTATAATACAAGGTTCTTACAATACAAGTTAATAGGTGTTATGATCTTAAACTCAGTCTTGAAATTCTTTATAAGTAGGAGGATGATTACTAAATTAAACAAAACCTATACATGTTTGGCATCTAAAGTTCTTAACCCTTCATAACTAAATGATATAGACCAAATGCATATCGTTGTGGTACATAATATAAAATTTAAGATCTTGGCAAATAAGTTAAGGAAGACCCTATCAAACATCATTAACCTTAATCAAGGAGCCTATGTTCACAGCAGATACATTAGAGATAATGTACTACTTGCACAAGAGCTTTTCAAGGGCTATAACTTTGGTAAATCCGTTAAGAGCTATACTTTGAAGATTGACTCTAAAATGACATTTTATTCCCTTTATTAGAATTTCATCACTAGTTCAATGAAAGCCTTTAGGTTCCCAATCAAATTCATCAAATTCAAAACTATATCACCTTAGTGTCTTATTTTATGGTTGTGAATAGAAAGCCTTTATATAAATTGGTGATCTTTTCTAACTTTGAAATGATGTATAACCTTTATACGGACATAGGTTGTAGCTTGTCATATCTATCTTAAGCAATCTCTATATATATTAGTGCTCTTATCTAACTTTACTAAAAAGGAGTTCTTAAATCTATAGGCAAATTGATATGGGACTTTTTATGTAGTGGAAAAAGTAACAAGATTAAAATCCCTAGTGTCAAATGGACCCTTATCAGCTTACCAAAACAATATAGATGTTTAGGGATCACTTTAGACTTAATGATAACACAATATTGTTTACAAATAGATTATAGAAGTTATGTGTAGATAAGGAAAACATGTGGGTGAAATGGATCCACATATATTTCATATGAAAAGAAAGCTTATGTCATTGACTTTAATCCTAGAACCTCTTTGTCTTTAAGGCAGATAATGAAGAAAAGGTTTATTATGCAACCTTACCTGAGGAAAAATGTTGGTAATAGTAAGTGCATAGACTTTTAGTTTAATAATTAACATTATCTAGGCCCTTTATATAAGCTAAAAGACTCCTAATCCACTAAAGCTATTATCATCCTTAGTGAAACTAAGGTGCAGAAGCTAATCATTAATAATAGATGGGGCTGGCCATTCCATAACAGAAAGAATACAATGGAGTATGGATAAGTCCTTAAAGGTCACTAGTGCCTCATGTAAGAAGATTATAACAGGATCCCTTATATTACATGATCATTTCGAGCTAATATAATGCTTTCATTTGATTCCATCCTATTTATTCATGATATGGCTTGTAGCCTATAAGAAAATGGGAACTAAGAATAGACCTAAATTTTCCTTAGTGGACACTAAATATACACAATACAAGAATGCAAATGAGGACTACAATCATCTTTAATTAAATTATGGATACTCATCATACTTGAGGGACCAAATTCTAAATTTATTCAACCTAATATAGAATCCTCTAAACTAGCCAAGCACACTCCTTTGGGCTTCCAGACTTCAAATGCATAACAAATTGGATCTTAGCATGTCTATAATAAGCTTTGGCATATTGATATACTTAATCTAGAGGGAAAGGAACAGTAGACTAATTAGAGACCTTATTGTGAAGACAATTTGAAGAAGCTTGCACTCAAGATTAGGATGACTAATATTGCTTAGGATTTTACTATAAATGTTGCCTGAATTATGCTCTAAACTATCTATATGGCATGCTTAGTAAATATTCCCCCACATCCTTCTTTAGAAAGCTTTAACCTTTGAAACTATATTTTGTGGCCTCTAAAAGGCTAAAGCCTCTAGCTGGAGTTTTATTATATAGTTTTATATTAATATATGACTTAACTTCATTAAAAAATATCATGAGATATAAGGTAACATATATTTAAACAATATCTTTAAGATCCCCCTTCAAGTTAAAGCTTGAAGATCCTTAATGCCTAAATTGTGAAGAAGAAAATAAATGTGATCATGTCTTGATGTTTCAGTTAATATGTCTACCAATTGGAATTGACTTGAAGCATATTGTGTAGCAACAATGCCAAATTGCAAGTGCTCGCAAATGAAATGATAGCTAATCTTAATGTGTTCAGTGCATTCAAGGAAGAAGGGATTAGTAGCAATATGTAAAGTTGATTGATTGTTATAATGCAAAAGCGTAGGTAGATAATAAGATAGAGAAATATTAGTAAGAAGAACATGTAACCATATGAACTCACTAGTTGTAGCAACCATAAAAGCGAAGTTTTGATTCTTAAAAAGAACAATAAATTGTGGATTGTTCCTTTAATATCTAAGTCATACAAGTAGCATAAAAAATGTAATAACTTATAATAGATCATTGAGACATAGGAGAATTTGCCTAGTCGACATCACAATAAGCTCTTATCTAAAAATAATTATTTAAAGGAGAAAAAGACCTTGATAAGGAGAACTCTTCAAATAATGAAGAATATAATAGACAACACCAAGATGTAGATGATAAGATTTTTGCATGAATTAACAGAGAAGTTGTATTGCATAAGTGATATCAAGACGAAAATGGTGAGATATATATAAGACACGTAATTAAATGACAATATTGGTTCTGTTATTTTAATGATTCACCAAAATTTAAAGATATTCAATTTTATTGGAAAATGGAAAAAGCAGCTGGTTACTGCTAGACATTCCAATTTCTTTCAAGAGGTCAAGAGTATATTTAGCTTAGCAAAGAGATATTCCTTAAGGAGAACGTGCAAGTTCTAAGTTAAGAAAATACGTAAGAGTACCAAGATCTTTTGTAGAGAAACATGTGTAGTTCTTAAATATTTAATCTACAAAATATCATTTCTAACAAAAAGTATATATATATTCTATATAGACAAGAAGAGTAAAAAAAGAGTTACGTTCACTTAAAGAAAAAAGTGAATTCTCATTGTAAGATTGAAAAAAGCCAAATTTTCTCAATGATAAAGAGTACTTTTTGAACTATTATCTAGGAGCTTGCTTTAGTCTGTACAGAGATTTATAAAGTTGACATACACGAGGGTCATAAGGTGAGAGATAGCCTAGGGGAGGAGATGTGTAGATTTCTTTGTGCAATTCACCATGAAAGAATACATTGATCACATCTAATTGATGTAACTATCAATTCTTAGTAGTAGTTTAACCAATAGACATCTAATAGTAGTTAATTTTGTAATAAGTGAAAAGCTTTCAGTATAATCCAAACTTTCAATCTATGTATATCCTTTGGCTACCCAACGAACTTTGTAAGGCTTAATAAAATCATCTGACTTATACAGAAAATACCTATTTTAGAAGAAAACAAGAAAAATAACATTACATTTATGATTTAATGTCCACAAAAAACAACTTCCTAGTATGAGCAAATTTGGGTGGCTGAACTATGATCAAGATTAGGTAATCACTAACGTCAATCAAATTTGTTACTGCCAGCTTCGAGTTGCCTTGTTAGTGGGAAAGTGGTCCATGTTAACACTATTAATACTTTTCCCATCTCTCTATATAAATGTTTGTGTGTGCCTATCCAATGACCCACTTTTATTGAGTGCATATATATCCTACACAATCTATATATTATTAAAGGAATTTTTCTTTACTTTGGATTCTTTCAAAGTAAATTGGTTGTTGAAGATTCCAGTAGCAACAAGCTCAATATCTTTCAATGTTTTTTATATAGTATGTGTATGTGTGTATGTGTGTAATTTAGTAAAAAGGAACATAAACTAGAAAAGCGGTTTATTAAAGGTAAGATCTTTTTTGAAATAACAATCAAGATAGGGAAATTTTGAAAATTCTTCTATTAGAAAATTAACTATCATCGAATAACTAATGCTTCAAAAAATAAAATATATAATTTCTCAATCAAATCTCTGCAATTGCATAACTTTAAAAATATTAATCAGAAATAAAAGAGATAAATTGTATATGATTTCTATTTTTGGAAGAAAATTTTTTTCTTTTCAAGCTATCAATCACTAAAAAAAATTTCTTCTTGAGCTATCAACCACTAGCAATTCACATATCCAACTTCTCATAATATCCATAGAGCAAAAAAAAAACAAAAGAATCAATAATATCTGAGAGAAAAAGTACAGAAGTGATAGCTCCCTTATACCTTTCTATTATTTATTGTAAAATACACACGATGTCTTTCTTATTAAAATTTAAAATTCCTTGTTATAATTAAAGTCTAATTCTAATAATATTTTAATTTTAATTTTAATAAAATTAAATGTATCATATTTGATTCATGAAGTTTCTCAAACTTCACAATTATGTATAACTTACTTTAAATTAAAATTTATCTTTTTAACTGCTTTTTTGTGTAACTCATTTGGTTCCTAATATGTTGACAATGATTATAAATTATAATTTAATTTATAATTAGAAATAATTAAACTAAAATTTCTTTTAATATATATTTAATTCTTTAATTAAACAATTTATAATTATAGATTAAGATTTATGATCACCCAAATATTAGAAATACCAAAGCAGTTTGACTCAACTTATCTATGTATAGTTATGACGTACGTGTTAATCATTTTGTTATCCAATTTTCTAATTAGACATAGAATATGAAATTAATGTCTAATCATTTAAACTAATGCATGTTCATTCTTGCTAATTAGTAACTAATTTATAATGGATATTTGAAAACACATTTTCAAATCTCAATTCACTCTAGCCATAGATTTCTTTAAATTTCTAATAATTAAGAATAGTGGAACATTTTCTCTAATTACTTTAGAGTGACAATTTCTTTATTGACAAATTCAACTATCTCTATATGGTTTATACTATATTCAAGTACTACTAACTAAGCTACCCTAAATAGAATAGGCCTTAATTAGCATCAAAACATAACAATTTCTATATGAGATACTATAGTAATTTCAAGTCTAAGGATAAATTATATAACCATCATTATGAGGAAATCCATAGACATATAAGTGATATTTCATTTTGTATCCTCATAATTAGGCTAGTTTAATGAACTAATTATCTAATAAGCATCAATACGTTCATTTAAGTATCTCTATACTTTATTTATAAGGTCAATTACTTTCTTCATTAGAATGAAGCATAATGTGTACTAGTTTTAGCATTTTATCAATATCATGTCTTGATGAAACTACAACTACGAACAATTTTGAAATAATATATAAATGCAAATTGAATCTTATAATTATGATCTTATCATAATTTGGTTGCTCATAGTTTTTCTAAAGACTTTATCTTTATATTAAAATATCAAATATAATTAACAAATAAATAAAGATGAATAGTACGTTACTAATTAAGATAATAATGTCATAAATAAAATTGCAACTATCTTATTGGTTGTAAGTAAATAAACTAAAAATCTCTCACTTGTATTAAATAATGTCATCTATATAACTAATACTATAACTATCCATATGTTGATTATATCTTTTTTAAGATAACAACTTAGTGAGAAGATCTGCAAGATTCTCTTCAATGGGAACTCAATATAATGTTATGTCTTTCCACCCTATTAACTCCTTGACTAAATCAAACTTCATAAGCAAATATTTGGACTATTGATGAGACCTTAGTTCCTTTACCTATGCAATGGTGCTATTATTATCATAGTACAATACTATTGAATCAATAACCTTAGAAACCACTCCAAGTTTAGTGATGAAATTCTTGATCCAAACTGCTTCTTTTGCTGCCTTTGATATTGAAATGTACTTTTCTTTGGTAGTAAAATCCATGATTTTTTATTATTTGGAAGTTTTCCAAAATACTACACTACCACTCAGAGTGAAGATGTATCTTGATTACAATTTACTATCATTAGGATCAAAATAGAAACTAACATTTGAATTCTCTTGAACTCTTAGTTTCTCCTCCATAGACTAAGAAAATATTTTTAATTTTTTGAAAATACTTTAAGATATTTTTCACAATCATTTAGTGACGAACCAAGATTGGATTGAAATATGTTCCTTATTGCCAAAAGTATAAAAGACATTTGGTTTAGTACATAGCATGACATACATAATTAATCCAATAACTGAAGCATATAAAATTGCCATAACCCCAACCTTGGACCGTGACCAATGTTAAAGAAGCAATAAACTCAAGGTTTACTGGACCCTTAGTGTTGGGCCCGGGCCCCGGATCCCCATTCCCAAGGCGGCCCCTAGGGTCGCGCCCGTGCCGGGCTCCCAAACCGCGGACCCGATCCCAACATCCATACACAAGCGCAAGTCGCTCATTCGATATACACACACACAATTCGCATACACTATGAATTTAAAGACCCCATGCCATAGGGATTTCATACTATTGAAATTTTAAGAGAATTCAACAGTTGTTCTCAA
>JANTNU010000007.1:417322-429743 GCA_024752395.1 Erythroxylum havanense | reverse complement strand
AGAAGAAGAAGAAGATGTGTCTTGCATTTGAGAGAAGAAAGAAACGAAAATAAGAAAGAAAGGGAGAGGAAGAAAACTTGGAAGGAAGAAGAAGTAAGAGGATTTGTTAAGGTGATCATCTTTCCTTCTTGTTTTGTTAGAAAAGGGTTTATAGAAATGGATTTGTGTAGGGTTTGTGTGGGAAGAAAGAAAGAACTAAAGAATCATTGTTTTATTTTTAGGGATTTCTAAGCTAGGGTTTCATAGTGATTGAAGAAGCTTTGGATAAACAAGTAAGTATAAGCATCCTTCTTTTTGATTTGTTGAATGAAGCATATTTAGTGATGGTTAGAAGTGAAAATGAAGTTGAATATGTGTTGAAAATTGTTGATGATGGTTTATGTAAATGTGTTAGTGTTTGGTTAATGATCAAAAGTAGATTATGAATTAGTTGTGAATGATATTGGGTTGAAATTAAGTTGAGAATGAAGTAGAAGAGATGGTTTAGGTTTAAGATGGGTCATGTATGAAAGAGGGTAGGTTAAAAGGTTAAAAATGGAGCAAAACATGTTCTTAGAACATGTTTCTTGACAAGTTCGCCGCGGCGAACATGTAAATTTTCATGCAAACTTTTCCTCTCTGAAAAAGTTTGTTGCGGTGAACTTTTCAACACGTAACATGCTTGGGTATTTTGATGATAACTTTTTCTGTAGTAATCCAAATGGAGTGATTTTTAATTTGGAGTAAACTAGAGACATATGGCTACAAATTGTATAAGTACTTAAGTCTTAATTCAGTCTTTCAGAATCTAAATATTTGGATGGAAGTTGAGCATAGAATATTATTTCAGTGTAACAACAATATGAAATTGTTTGGGGTATAACTTTTAGATTACTAAACCAAATCGAATGATTTTAAAGTCATTAGAAACTTAAGACAATGGGAAAAAATTGTTCTACAAGAAAGTATTATCAAATTTCTTCATTTGCCTAATCATAAATTGGAATTCCTATTGAATGCAATTTTTGGCTATTGTTAAAGGAAATCAAGGAAGGCAAGAGGAGCAAAGGGTGAGGCACCTTTGAGCAAGTCTTTAAGCAAGGAAATCAAGGTAGGTTATATGTTTATAATTGAGTAGTGAGCCATGACTATGTTTTCAAAGGAAAGAGAATTAAATGTTTTCAATGGCTTTATAATTGTTGCATTATTACTTTTGAATGGCTTGAGAAATTGTTTTATGTATGGTATATGAATTTGGTTGATGGAAATGCATGTGACATATTTCATGTTCATGGACAATTGTGTTTCAAAAATATGCCTTTGTGGCAAAATGTTAAGAGAATCATGCTTTTGAAAAAGTGCCTTTATGGGCAATATGTTTTGCAAGTCATGAAATACATGTTATGTGAGTTTGGTTTGGTTCATTCTGTTATCAAGTGCACTTCGATTAAAGGCTTCTCCCGCCTGCCCGCTAGGCATGAAGCTCCTTCATGGACTCCCTCATGTTTACGACTACACAAAACCACTATGTGAGATTGTGTTAGTTCGTTCTGTTCACGACTACACAAGACCATTATATGGGAACACAAAACCACTATATAGGATTGTGTTAGTTCGTTCTGTTCAAGTATTATTATTTCAAGTATCTTATGCATTTTGGGATTCTGAGACATTGATGTATTGTGGTTTGAAATGCCATTACGGCTTTGTAAAAACTCTTATTTTTTGATGTTAAGGAATTATGAATTATGTATGGATGCCATTGAGTGGAAATATAAATTTGCATATGGATAAGGTTGAGTTGAAATTAGGGATACTTGAGGAAGTAATTGATTTGAGATGATGAATTTTTGAACAGGAATTATGGTTACATATAAGTAAGATGTGTTTTAGAAAAAGAAAGATAGGAAATTATGAAGAATGAGAATTTGTGTTAAGCGAGGAATTAAATGAGTAAAGAATAGAGAGTATGATGAAATAATATTGGTAGTTGAATTGTCATGAAATGATATTGTATAAGAGAAAGTGAATTTGAGACAACTTAGAGTGAAAGTAAGGATTTGGATAGATGAAGATGAATCGATGTGGGTTAAGGAGATTGCTTTGGAATATGCTCACATTTTATGGTTCCGTAGTTGGGCTCCGAAAACGGGGTCCAACAAGCATTGGTTGGTTATTTTATTAAATTAGCTTTTCCCCTTGTTCAACAATGGCAAACAACAACTAGAGAATATTTGTCCTGATAAATACCCTGATTAGTGAAGATGAGATCTTTATTTTTGGATTTTCCCTTGAGGATTAGGACACAAAAGATCATCTACTTAGGGTTGTGACATATTTAGGGGAAAACTATACTAGTGTAGAAATAGAGACTAGGAATACCATTGGATAGAACAAAACTAAAAACCATTCCAGTTTAGGATAATTTTCATAAATTTTTGTTAAAATACTGGTCTTTAAAGGTTGTCGGCTTATAAGGAAGGCCACTTAGTTTTGAAGAAATACAGTTGAAGAGAATATGTTTGCTTATGTTTACATTGAGGTTTAATTGGTAAAAAGCCTTTGTGATTCCATCACTGTAATGAGGTTTAATAAGGAAGGCAAGGTGGTGGAGGACTCTATCCAGATTACCTATCCAAGTAAACCTATAATAAAAGGTATGGTGAAAGTATAAAGGGCGAAAAATCAAGATCCTTAAACTACTTACTCTTTTGAAACCCCATAGTAGGTGGAGACATCAAACACCCAAGTCAACCAATCATAAAGTGAGCCATCCAATAATTCTTTAAAGCCAATTAGAGATCCTCTAGAAAAATTCAAAGATACACAACTAACTGGAGATACTTTTCATGTTAAACATGCACATAAACCTCACGTTAATGACACCATTGAACAAAAGCTAGATAAAGTTTCAACTTCTATATTGAAAGAGAATTTAATAGGAAACAAACAGAATTGTAGTGAAACAAGTTATACACTAGAGGCCTAAATTAATCTTAAGGAAGTGAAGGTAAGCTTACAATTGCAATATATAGTCAAGTACTAGTAGGAGTAGAACTGCTAGAAAAATAGGAAGAAAAGAGCTAATACCACCTCTTCTAGATGAGTTTTTCGGTTTGGAATGTCAGAGGCCTAAATAGGCCAAATAAACAAAAAGGCTCATGTTTTGGTCTTATTGATACCAAAATTAAAAAAAAATGATCAGTTCTAAAGAGGGCATTTGTTTTAAAGAAGGAATGGATCATAATTGACAACCATACTGCTCATTATAATAGGAGAATTATTATATAATGGTTAAACTGGTTTGTGTCAGATCAGTATATCTATTGCGATATTATCATAAAGCACTCCAAATCTCCTCTAGCTATTATAATAATATATACTTGTAAGTAGGAGTTCCAAAGAAGAAAATTATGGTATAAGTTGGAAAGAAATTGTTTGAGCTCCTCCTCCTTTTGGATTTTGGTAGGTGATTGAAATTGTATATTGTCACCTTGTGAAGCTCAAGGACACAAGAAGGTAGCATAAATTAGACACCATAAGTTACCTCAATTAACCAATAACTTAGAATTAACAAACATAAAATACAAGGGCAAAATTTTAACCTATAACAATAGATAAACATGAAGCTAATTTCTGCAAAAGAAACTCTATATATTTCTGGTCAGTTTTACTTTTCTTAACTCATACCCTCATAGTTTTGCCTGCTTCATTAACTACCTTACATCATATCATACTCCTACTGAGATAAAGTTAAAATCCACAATTGTTAAGAGAAATGCTCCTTTTATGTTCTTTAATTCTTTGTTAAGTCACCATAATTTTAGAGATGCAGTCACCAAGGGCCTTTGTTTTGAGTTATCTAGCTCATAAACTTTCAAATGCCTATAGAAATTGAAATCTATCAAATTTGAGCTCATTTAAATACAAAAAGCAATATTGATCTAATGCTTATAGATAAGAAAATGACATTTAATTTTCTTAATAAATGCTAGGATGCACTTGCCACGAACGTATATGATTCTTTAGTCAAAAATCAGGAATTAATGGATCTAATAAGATATATTAATGTGTTAGAGGATTAAAACTTTCAGTTGAAGCAAAAATCCAAAAATTTTATGGTTAAGGGATGAGGATAGAAACTCAAGATTTTTTTATAACATCATTCAAACTAAAAAGAAAAAGAAAGAAGAAAAATTATATCTCTATTTAATTTTAAGGGTAAGGAACTATATGAATAAAAAATAATAAATAAACAAGCCTTTGAACATTTTAGGAAGATACTAGGGAAAAGAAATAAAGTTAAACCTTTTCCTGAGTTACTCAAGAACTCCATTGTTGGCTTTATTCATGTTCACCTTTTTACTAAACTATCCAGTAAAGTTATTCAAGATGGATTCAAATGTATCATATTTTCCTTTCATCCAAACAAAGCCCTTTTCTTAGATGGGTACAATACAAGGTTATTACAATACAAGTTAATAGGTGTTATGATCTTAAACTCAGTCTTGAAATTCTTTATAAGTAGGAGGATGATTACTAAATTAAACAAAACCTATATATGTTTGGTATCTAAAGCTCTTAACCCTTCATAACTAAATGATATAGACCAAATGCATATCGTTGTGGTACATAATATAAATTTTAAGATCTTGGCAAATAAGTTAAAAGTTAAGGAAGACCCTATCAAACATCATTATCCCTAATCAAGGAGCCTATGTTCATAGGATATACATTAGAGATAATGTACTGCTTGCATAAGAGCTTTTCAAGGGCTATAACCTGGTAAATCCGTTAAGAGATATACTCTAAAAATTGACTCTAAAATTACATTTTATGCCCTTTGTTAGAATTTCATCAATAGCTCATTGAAAGCCTTTAGGTTCCCAATCAAATTCATCAAGTCCAAAACTATATCACCTTAGTGTCTTATTTTATGGTTGTGAATAGAAAGCCTTTATATTTATTGGTGATCTTATCTAACATTGAAATGATGTATCACCTTTATAAGGACGTAGGTTGTAGCTTGTCATATCTATCTTAAGCAATGTCTATGTATATTAGTGCTCTTATCTAACGTTACTAAAAAGGAGTTTTTAAATCTATAGGCAAATTGATATGGGACTTCTTATGGAGTGGACAAAGTAACAAGATCAAAATCCCTAGTGTCAAATGGACCCTTATCAACTACCAAAACAATATAGATGTTTAGGGATCACTTTAGACTGAATGATGAACACAATATTGCTTACAAATAGATTATAGAAGTTATGTGTAGATAAGGAAAACAAGTGGGTAAAATAGATCCACATATATTTCATATGAAAAGAAAGCTTAAGTCATTGACTTTAATCCTAGAACCTCTTTGTCTTTAAGGTAGATAATGAAGAAAAGGTTTATTATGCAACCTTACCTGAGGAAACATGTTGGTAATAGTAAGTGCATAGACTTCTGGTTTATTAATTAGCATTATCTAGGCCCTTTATATAAGCTAAAAGACTCTTAATCCAATAAAGCTATTATCATCCTTAGTGAAACTAAGGTGCAGAAGCTAATCATAAATAATAGATGGGGCTGGCCATTCCATAATAGAAAAAATACAATGGAGTATGGATAAGTCCTTAAAGGTCACTAGTGTCTCATGTAAGAAGATTATAACAGGACCCCTTATATTACATGATCATTCCGAGCTAATATAATGCTTTGATTTGATTCCATCCTATTCATTCATGATATGGCTTGTAGCCTATAAGAAAATGGGAGCTAAGAATAGACCTAAATTTCCCTTAGTGGACATTAAATATACATAATACAGGAATGCAAATGAGGACTATAATCATCTTTAATTAAATTATGGACACCCATCATACTTGAGGGACAAAATTCTAAATTTATTCAACCTAATATAGAATTCTATAAACTAGCCAAGCACGCTCCTTTGGGCTTCCAGACTTCAAATGCATAACTATATTTTGTGCCCTCTAAAAGGCTAAAGCCTCTAGCTGGAGTTTTATTATATAGTTTTATATTAATATATTACTTAACCTCATTAAAAAATATCATGATATAGAAGGTAACATATATTCAAACAATATCTTTAAGATCCCCCTTCAAGTTAAAGCATGAAGATCCTTAATGCCTAAATTATGAAGAAGAAAATAAAAGTGATCATGTCTTGATGTTTCAGTTAATATGTCTACCAATTGGAATTGATTTGATGTAGCAAAAATGCCAAATTGCAAGTGCTCACAAATGAAATGATAGCTAATCTTAATGTGTTCAGTGCATTTAAGGAAGAAGGGATTAGTAGCAATATGTAAAGTTGATTGATTGTTATAATGCAAAAGTATAGGCAGATAATAAGACAGATAAATATTAGTAAGAAGAACATGTAACCATATGAACTCACTAGACATTCCAATTTCTTTCAAGAGGTCAAGAGTATATTTAGCTTAGCAAAGAGATATTCCTTAAGGAGAATGTGCAAGTTCTAAGTTAAGAAAATACGTAAGAGTACCAAGATCCTTTGTAGAGAAACATCTGTAGTTCTTAAGTGTTTTAATCTACAAAATATCATTTCTAACAAAATCTATATATTCTATATAGACAAGAAGAGTAAAAAAAGAGTTACGTTCACTTAAAGTAAAAAGTGAATGCTCATTGTAAGATTGAAAAAAGCCAAATTTTCTCAATGATAAAGAGTACTTTTTGAACTATTATCTAGGAGTTTGCTTTAGTCTATACAGAGATTTATAAAGTTGGCATACACGAGTGTCATAAGGTGAGAGATAGCCTAGGGGAGGAGATGCGAAGATTTCTTTGTGCAATTCACCATGAAATAATACATTGTTCACATCTAATTGATGTAACTATCAATTCTTAGTAGTAGTTTAACCAATAGACATCTAATAGTAGTTAATTTTGTAATAAGTGCAAAGTTTTCAGTATAATCCAAACTTTCAATCTATGTATATCCTTTGGCTACCAAACGGACTTTGTAAGGCTTAATAAAATCATTTGACTTATACAGAAAGTACCTATTTTAGAAGAAAATAAGAAAAATAACATTACATTTGTGATTTAATGTCCACAAAAAACAACTTAATTCCTAGTATGAGCATATTTGGGTGGCTGAACTATGATCAAGATTAGGTAATCACTAACGTCAATCAGATTTGTTGCTGCTAACTTAGAGTTGCCTTGTTAGTGGGAAAGTGGTCCATGTTAACACTATTAATACTTTCCCTATCTCTTTATATAAATGTGTGTGTGTGTCTATAAGATGACCCACTTTTATTGATTGCATATATATCCCACACAATCTATATATTATTAGAGGAATTTTTCTTTACTTTGGATTCTTTCAAAGTAAATTGGTTCTTGAAGATTCCAGTAGCAACAAGCTTAATATCTTTCAATGTTTTTTATATATGTATGTGTATGTGTGTATGTGTGTAATTTAGTAAAAAGGAACATAAACTAGAAAAGTGGTTTATTAAAGGTAAGATCTTTTTTGAAATAAAAATAACAATCAAGATAGGGAAATTTTTAAAATTCTTCTGTTAGAAAATTAACTATGATCGAATCACTAATGATTCAAAAAATAAAATATATAATTTTTCAATCAAATCTCTGTAATTGCATAACTTGAAAAATATTAATCAGAAATAAAAGAGTTAAATTCTACATGATTTGGATTATTGGAAAAAAAATTCTTTTCAAGCTATCAATCACTAAAAAAAATTTCTTCTCGAGCTATCAACCACTAGCAATTCACATATCCAACTTCTTGTAATATCCATAGAGCAAAAAAGAAAAGAACCAAAAATATTTGAGAGAAAGTACAGGAGTGATAGCTCCCTTATGCCTTTCTATTATTTATTGTAAAATACACACGATGTCTTTCTTATTAAAATTTAAACTTCCTAGTTATAATTAAAGTCTAATTCTAACAATATTTTAATTTTAATTTTAATAAAATTAAATGTATCATATTTGATTCATGAAGTTTTCCAAACTTCACAATTATGTGTAACTCATTTGGTTCCTAATATGTTGACAATGATTATAAATTATAATCTAATTTATAATTAGAATTTATTAAATTAAAATTTCTTTTAATATATCTTTAATTTTTTAATTAAACAATTTATAATTATAGATTAAGATTTATGATCACCCAAATTATTATTATCATAGTACAATACTATTGAATCAATAACTTAGAAAGCACTCCAAGTTTAGTGATGAAATTCTTGATCCAAACTGCTTCTTTTACTGCCTTTGATAGTGAAATGTACTTTTCTTTGGTAGTAAAATCCATGATTTTTGATTATTTGGAAGTTTTCCAACATACTACACTACCACTCAGAGTGAAGATGTATCTTGATTACAATTTACTATCATTAGGATCAAAATAGAAACTAGCATCTGAATTCTCTTGAGCTCTTAGTTTAGCTCCTCCATATACTACAAAAATATTTTTAGTTTTTTGAAAATACTTTAGGATATTTTTCACAATCATTTAGTGACGAACCAAGATTGGATTGAAATATGTTCCTTATTCTCAAAAGTATAAAAGGCTTTGGTTTAGTACATAGTATGACATACATAATTAATCCTATAACTGAAGCATATAAAATTGTCATGACCCCAACCTTGGACCGTGACCAATGCTAAAGGAGCAATAAACTCAAGGTTTACTAGACCCTTAGTAAGCCTAAAATGCTGTAAAATTTCTATATCCATAATAAAGATGAGATTTCAAATGATCACTCATACTTATAACAATTAAATAGTTCTAACAATATCCAATCCTCATGTGTTATAATGTTGAGATAGTTAATATAAGAGAAATCTAACAAATACAAGACTATTGTGGCTCTAGAGTCAAAGGTCACTATCAAACATACTTCGAATCACTAAAGAGGAAGAAGAATGGCGAAGTACCCTATTAGAAGAGATCTAAAAAGAATAGGGATGTCAATTTTAGCTCAGCCCAGCCCAATTTTGGCCCTGGTTGACCAAACCATCGGCCAAAATAGTTTTGCCCGACTGGACCACGAGCTGGCCAACTCCAATCGTCGGGCCACCCAGCCTAGGATTGGGTCAGGCCAGGAACGACTTGGGCTTAGCCCAACCCATTGACATCCCTAATAAAAAAGATCCTGAAAAAATAGTTAAGGGGAGTCAAACCTCACTAGGTGAATTAATACTATAGTTATGTTATGCACTCTTAAGGTTTTCAAAGGATACATATATTTATATATTTATAATGTATTATATCCATAAATGCAATTTCATAACATAGTGATTTTGTTTATAAACATGCATACATTTCCTATATCAATATCATGTCACCTAATCATCATAATCACAAATCACAAATCACAAATATTAGTGGAGGACCAACGAAGGACTTTGTGATATGTCCCTTACCTATAGACTATAGTCATAGGGGCTCTCTTATTTTACATGGGTCACTTGGTCCAAATGTAGTAGCTTGTTGTCCAAGAGCCACACTCAATCTAACCGCCACAGCTTTACTACAATATGATTCTCATCCAAGAGCAAGCTTAACTAAACCGCTACAATTACGTCACCATATCATATATCAAATATCGATCGGCGTTTGAAAGCAAGCTCGACTGAACTACCCCAACCATGTTGTATCTCAATTAGGGGATCCATTAATGGATCAAATACTAGCCCAACTCCATACCCAACCAATTGACTCATTGTACGCATAGCCTGGTGATGCCCACCATGTAGCTCATACCATAACAATCCTCCACATCATCACATATTAAGAAATGCATAACATTGCACAATAAAAATATTTATACATGTGTCAATCCATATGTATGAATATCATGCTTGCATATGATAATGATGGTGATTTCCATGATGAATATGAAAATGAATTGTAATGCATGCTCATAATCATAAATATTAACTCACAGTTAGAATGCGCTCCTTCGCGTCGAACCTAGTGTCTCGAAGTGGAGGGTTTTGCCTCTGATTGATCTATAGAAAGAGAAATAGGAATGATCATTAGGATTTCAAACCTAAATCAACTTTTAGATACCTCAAGAATAAGACCATAACTCAATACTAAGGAGCTCTATTTTTTATTTAAAAACGATGATATCACATTTTTATAGTGAACCTATTGAAAATTTGACAATTTTTCTTGCAAAACAGGCATCCCCCTTCCGAAATCCATTTTTATAGCTAACAGTACTCACAATTAAATTTGGGCCTTTAAACTACATGTCCATGCCCAATTGAGTTCACATTTATATTGCAAAATTCATAACAAATCCAATTCATAATTTAGGTATACCAATTTCTAACCCAAACACCCTTATTTATACTCAATACATCTAGATAGTGTCAATTCGAATCAACGACGACTCAATTTAATCAATTTCATACATTTCTATAAGAACATAATCATTTCCAAATTTTTATCTCACAAGATATAAAGAATTTCAATATGTTGTTTTTAAAAAAATCGATTCACATAATATTTGAGAATTTTTAATATTATTTCTAGGCATTTTTTTGCTAATTAGAAAATCACCACGGTCACTGAAACTTAAGGTACACGCGCCGTCGTCAGAGAGACAATGATCTTCACCACCTACCCAAAAATAACAAGCTCACCTTAAGAATCTAATGACAATAGTTTTGCATCAAAACTCCTCTTGGTTTGTGAGAATTGAAGCTCAAAAGTAACTCATTTTCGTTCACCAGAAATGACTAGAAATAAGAAATTAGTGACTTACCTAAATAAACCAAAATTTCTAGTCATGATTCCTCCAAATCTAGGTTTTTTTATGAAATAAGTTTAGGGGTTTCGTAAATAATCCCAAAAGCTTTTCATAGTGCCCTAGATTGCTGGAAATGGTGGTCAGACAGTGAAAGCATGAGTGTCGGAAGTTAGGAGTGAATAGTAACCTATAGGGAAAAGAGTTTAAGAGAGAAATGAATTTAAGCTTTCTTAGACTCAGCTTATACTTTTATAGGATTTTCTCCTCATTGGTCCATTATGAGTTATTTAACAATAATTTGGATTATTACAAGAATATAATTCATTTTTTCTCTCTCTTCTTGTATTTTTAGACATGTACTTTGTGTGAGAGAAATCCTATGCGATATAGGTAAGAATTTCTTTTTGTAATTCTCCATGTCAAGCCTCTTTAGTACTTTGTCTATTTATGTAGATTAAGGTAAGTCAAGCAACCTTTTTGATATATTTCTATAAATTATCATTTCCTAAAGTATAAATTGTTTCTCCTATATCCTTTATAGAAAACTTTTTAGGCAACCAAAACTTTACATATTGGAGTATAGGTATATCATTTTTAATCAGCAATATGTCATCCACATATAATACTAGGAAGATAAATGTGTTCCCACTAACCTTCTTGTAAAAACATGATTCATCCATATTTTGATAAAATAAATCTCTTCGATTGTCTTATCAAAACAGATGTTCCAACTCTATAATTTAAGCTACAAAAAATCTTCAATGACATTTGGATCAAGTTCTTAACATATAAGTTCGTGTACTTTGTATTAGGACTGTACATCTTGCGGTCACTCTTCTTGACAAAATTTTCAGGATATAGGCACCGAAAGTCTTAAGTTGTGTGCTAAATAAATACAGGGAATCTCGACATAACGATGCTAAGAAATCAAGTTAGCTGCTAATTTAAATACAAAAAGTCTTACCATACGTGCCAAATAGTCAAATAGAAGAACAAACCAATTTGGAATGGCACTTGTATTTGAAGAAACAAACGTACTTTTACACGCGTTTGTCACCGAAAAATAATAAAATACTAGTGAATTTAATATAAATACTTAAAAGGAACATATTTTAATACTATACAGGTCTTAATGAGATGCATGAGCGCTAAATAATTAAATATATAGTATTTTCTAAATCGTATGTCATTATTTTAACATATCTTTTTTTTTAAAGTTCAAAATAATATATGATTAATTGTTTAGAACATTTTAAAATTTTGTTTCTATAAAAATACAATAAAAATTTAAAACTAGGAAAGCATATGACGTATACAAGCCTTGTAACATTGTTATTTCAAGACTTCTTTTTAAGTTAATTAAACATTGAACTTCGAGGTGGTTACCACCCATTGTTCTGGTCCATGTGTCCTTGAGATATAAATTGAAAAGGCACTGAGAATTGGGCTTGCAGTGGCGTTATTAAATACGTAATGCAATGGGATAAATATATACGCACTAGCGCTTAAATGATTCTAATTCCAAGGACATCAGTGAACAAGGAACCAGAACTTCCAATAAAATATAAACATCATTGAGAAAAAAAAAAAGACAAAGGGAAAGCCATCATTAGGATCATTGAGAGATCTTCTTTAATAATTGTGGCCGAGAAGCCTTTAAATCCAAA
>JANTNU010000007.1:291614-302676 GCA_024752395.1 Erythroxylum havanense | reverse complement strand
AGGGACAGTTCAGAGCTATATGCTCAACGCTTAATGAGCCCGAAAGGGACAGTTCAGAGCTATATGCTCAACACTTAGTAAGCCCGAAAGGGACAGTTCAGAGCTATATGCTCACCGATTAATATGCCTAAAAAGGGACAGTTTAGAGCCATCGACTCACTGATCAATGTGCCCAGATTGGGACAGTACAGGCGCTCAGTCACAACAAGGAAATAAAATTGAAAAATGTTGTGTATGCATCTGATTGTATTGTGAATTGGGAAAAGGGTTAAATGCTCGTATTTCTATAAAAAATGTTTTGTGAAATGCTGTTTTCTGCTATTGTATGAGAATCTGCGAATTGTCTGTGAAATGCATAATCTGAGTTATGCATTGTATAGACTTTTGAATTGGGAAAGAGGCAACATGCCTTGCATCAATATGATACTGCTTTGTAATCTTCCTGAATATGCTATTGTAAAAATCTATAAATTGCTATATGATATTCAGAAAATATTACTGTGATAATCTGTATACTATCTGCGTAATGCATGAGTTGAGTGAATCATCGATGATGGTTTCTCACTGAGTTCGCAAAATTCACCCAAAATTTGCAACTATTTTTCAGGATTTGAAGAGTACCCCGTTAGACAAACGGGAGTATGCCTACTGTATGTAAGTCAGAGACGGAGGTCGAGATTAGTTCACGTCTGCATATATGTCATTCTGTTATTGTGTAAATTTGTATTTATGCAAATTCCACATAATAATACTATTATTTCAGAGGGTCCCAAACGAGTAAATGTTGTATCTGTATTGTGATCACTGAAAGTGTTCAGGATCATCATTGGGCCCAATTTGGGTATAGATTTCTATACATGACTTGGTTAAATACTGTTGAGTGCCTTTTTAATGACTGGAATTGTATTATGACTGAAAATGTTTGCGCATTGCAGGCCCAAATTGTTTACAGTTGTCCGTGCATTCGATTGTTTTCAAAAATAAAAATATCTTACTAAGTTTTTGAACTGTTTTAACTGCTCTAGCATACCACTCTCCTGAGGCACGGACTCGGATATCACCCTCGAAGTTGGGTTCGGGTCTTACGGGAGTGGGATGCTACATTTGTGGTATCAGAGCCCAGAAATTTGAGCCGTGCAAATTAGGGTTACCAGTTACCCATAGCGACGCAACGGCTGAAAGGACACCCATGACAGCTGCGCAATAGTTAAAAAGACACCTCATTTTAAATTTTGAAAACCTGTCAGAGGACACGTGTCGTTAGTGATGATTAAATCAAATGTCTTCATGCGCTCGGCGTCGACGTTCAACCGACCGATCCTGGCACGAGCTATCATGCACTAAGCGTTAATGTCTGACCGATCGGGCCTATCACGAGCTGTCCTATAGATGAGCTGCACGATCCTTATGTACTCCTTCGACCCTTCTCCTTGGTCAGACTCGAAGAGTAGGGGGCTTATAGTTGGGTCGATCTTGCTAGGCCCAAGTCCAAACTCAGAATGGCGCATGGGCCGATCGGCCCATTCCTTGAGGATTGACCTAATCCCTATAGGTATTAACCATATAAATTCATTACCTTATCATGAAAAAGGTACGACTTCCAAGAACCCTATTTTTCTTTACTTACCAGCCACCAAAACTCTCACAAGAGACTGACTTGAGCGTCGGAGGGGCCTACCGGAAATCAACTCCTGGCGTGCCTTTATTGTTTTGCAGATATCTTTGACCCAGAATCAGCCAATCTCATGGATCCAAGCAACAGCGCCTAGCCCCACCAAAATCCAAAAAAACCAGGTACCATACTAAGTAGTATCTAAATTTACTAATCTTTACGTAAGATATTTGTACATCTCAAATATAAAATATACTGTTCTTGCAATGAATATTTGCATAGATAGACAAATAAAAATCTTACAATAGGTCACTTCAATGTATCTAGTTTTTAACGAGGCCTCCCAATTTTTTAAAACATTTTTCACACTTTTTATAATGAAATTGATTAATTGCTTACTGCAAATTATAATGTGTATTAGTTTTATTGGTTTATTGATATCCATTTTTTATAGTGCAATAGCTAAGAATATTTTAAAAATAATATTTTGGTACAAAGTGAACTTTGAACTAATGATATCACCATCTTATAATTTGAAAAATGTTTTATCTTATAATTTAATTACGTAAAAGAAAACTTACAAAATAAAAGTTACATTTAATAAGTAAAACGAAATCATAAATATAAACTATACTACATATTGCAATATAACAGATAAAGCAGCTGTTAAATGACAATAATGACAAAGTACTTATAAGTAAAAGGCAGTTATATAATTTGATTGAGAGACAAGAAAGTGGAAATTAGGGTTTAGATTTGTGATTGATGGAGGGCAGGTAACTGAGATAACAATATAATGACAGGATATAAAGCAACCACGTCCCCCTATATGTGTACATTTTGACAGGATATAATGTAACCACGTCCCCCTATATGTGTATTTCTCGTGTACATTCTTGGTTATAGCGAAGAAGATGTTGAGTTGAGAACGAAAGTCTACCTTAATTCTGACCTGTTTTAAACATGTAGTGGCCTCCTATTCTAAGTGAACAGAGTCCAAATGTTTCGAATTCATATTGCTTGCAAGCAAATTGTCTAAAGTATAGGATATAAGAAAAGAAGTAATAATAAATTAAGGTGAATCGAGCCAGCTGGTCTAGTTGAAAATAAGGACAAATATATAAGAGCTTTCGGTTATGGCCCCACTTGTATCATGTTCAGTGTAACAACAGTGGAAATGGAAATGTTGGAGATAATTAGAGGTAGAGGATCAAATCAACTTTTGTGGTTCCCCAAAACCCCAAGGGACTAGCTTTTTAATTTGGAAGGCCTTCCGTGTTTCTGTGCCAATGTTTCATTTGGGATGGGTCTAGTAATGCTTTCGTTTCATCAAAGCTGCCCACCATATGCATATAAAAGGAAAATAAGTCTTTATGTTTCTCTTTTTTGCATGGAGGAATATATATTTTGCAATCTGTCTTATCTCGTGTAGAGCAATTGGCAATTAAAAGTAACGCTAAGCATGCCCCATCTCTGAAATGTGATTCCTAATCTTGCTTTTATTCTTTCTTGCCAAAATGGACCTGCCTTTTAGAAGTGACCTTAGCTTACACCACTCACTTAAAACTGTAGTTTGAAGATATTAGACGGTATTAATGACAAAAATTAGGAATACGAGGATTGAAAACCAGTTCTTCATATTTGTTACTTCATACTTTGTTTGTAATTACTACATTTATTTTATATAATAGTTCTCTTATACTCCATCAAACAACATAAGAGGACTACGTCTTGAATTCCATCAAACAACATGGGACTTCAAGGGAACCAACCATGTCAACTGAGGGGATCAAACTCTGTTCTATATATATAGGCTTCTCTAGTAACAAATGTTTTATCCTTTTCACTGTAATCGATTTATGCATTAATTCTAAGCAACCAAGGGATGATGTAGTTCTTTAGAGGCATAAAAAGAAGTTGGAAAAGAGAGGAAAAAATGTTAGTGATGATATGTGACTTGTGCATATGGATATGGATATACATTAAAAGTATAGTGGTTAAATAGCTGGTCGAACAAAACTAGATTCTTATTTGGCATCTTTTGTACTATTAAAACTACATATTTATGCGAGAATTGATCCTTTTTTTTAATTTTATGATATTACATAAGTTAATAGCCTGAATTTAATTTTTTGATAGCTTGGAAATTTTTGATGATATGATAAGTTGTTTGAATTTACGATTTGAATTTTTGTTCAATAATCTTGGTCAAAAGTATTGGAATTGATAATTGATTGTTATAGCACTTGGTGGACACATGGAGATTAAATTGACTAAATAAAGGAGGAGAAAGGTATTAAATCTCGTTAGTTTTGGTAATTAGGTCGACCTAATCAAATGATGCAGATAACTTTTACATGATTTTAGGGATGAATCTTTTATTCTTCTATCATGCTACTCTTGATTGTCATGAGATGTGAGTTGAATTGGATGAATTCCATTAGTACCGGAAAAAGGATGAACAACAACGACACTTTTTATTTAGGGTTAATTAAAAAAATCTCAAACATGTAATATCCTAAATCAACCCAACCCATTCCTTGTTGCCTTTTCTCAAACTTTACACAGACATATCTTTTTTAAAATTTTAGGTTATTTAGACAACTTCATGCCCGTTAAATCCTCATTTCCCACTAACAAAAACTCAGTTGCAAGCCCATCTCTTCTCAATACCCCCAACCAGATGCAACCTTCAATACAAACTCCACCACTTCCACCTCACTTAGAGACACCCCTATAGCTCTAAAAGATTCAACCTAATTTAAATGGTCTTAGCTTTAGAAAGTAGGTGATATTAAGCCCAATGTTAAAAGTCAATACTTTCAACCTAGCAAATCTGAGGAGCAACAAGTCGAGACACCACTTAAAGATCCTAAAATAAGGCATTACAAGTTGGGAGTTAACTCTTAATAGCTACTTCTTTGATAAAAGGGTCTTTTATCTACCATAAAAGCCTAGCTTTAGCTACCTAAAGATACTTTGGCATCACTAATTAATAAAGAAGACTTCTTCTTCTTCAGATTCCCCAATAAAATTAGTACAATGAAAGTGGTTGACGAAGGTCCATAATATGTTATTAATAAACTGATCTTACTTTAGTTAAAGATATCAAATCAACAAACATGCTAGTGTAGATATGTGTGCATAGTGTTGCACTTCAATATTATGTGACCAAAGGCCTAAACTACATTCGAAGCTATTTAGGGAAACTATTATATAAGGATCAAGTAGTTGTAGAAATCAAAAGAATTAACTATGTTGGGATGTGTGTGTTAATTAAAGTATTGAGGGACCTACCTAGTGAGATACCAATAATGAGGATAAATAATGAGATGCAATATGAGGAGGACATTGTAAAAAAAAAATGTATGGAAACCAGAATCTCTTTCTAAGAAAGTTTGAAAATTAACTAAAAAAAAGTATTCAATATTGATGGAGACTATAAGTTAACTAGTAATACTAAAATCTAAACCTACAAGAATGTAAAAGGGTTGAAAGCAGTTGAGGAAAACTTGATCTAGATTAATTAAGAATAAAAAGGTGATGGTGAGGTAACCGTGAAAAAATAAAGGATATACTATTTATGCAACTAGAAGCAAAAGGTGTAAGCAGAAATTGATGTTAATAAGAAAAATAAAGAACATATAAGCAAAGGGAAGGAAGTGCAAATCAATACAGATGATAGACCGGAAATACTAGGTAAATAGGATGGTTTTTTTATTCCAATTAGAAGGAAATCTATTAGGAAGAAGAGGATTTATTCTCCTATAAGATAAATATTTATTATTTCTTAGAATGTAAGGGTTATGAATTCCCCTTCCAAACAATTAGTTAATAGAGATTTTGTATATGAAAGTAAGCCTAAGGTATTTGGCATTTTGGAGATAAGAAACAAAAAGGAGAATTGTAATATTCTCAACCTCGTGCATAATATTTTGAAGATGGTGGATAACTATGTTTGTGATTACAATGGAAGGATTTTTGTGCCATATGATGAAGGTAAAGTGGAGGTGATGAATGCACTTATTCATAAGTAGATGATTCACAAGAAAGTCAAGCTTAAGCAGGAACATATGATTCCAATTTTTAATAATTTATTGATATAATTATGCTTTCTTTAGGATGTATTTATGGAACAAATTGAGATAATTAACTGTCTTAATGATCCCTGACTAATCCTAGGTGAATCTAACACAACTCTAAACCCTAATGAAGCTAACAGTAATAGTTGCATAAGAAACTATTGTAGTAACCTAAATTAATTTGCAATCAATATTTAGGTCCTCAATGTAGTGACCTAAATTAATTTGCAATCAATATTTAGATGGAGGACCTTTCTATAGGATATAACTTTTATAAGTAAAGTAATAAATAAAAAGGATACTAGTTTTTAGGAAGAAGTTAGATAAAAGTATGGCCAATTTGCAATGGCTTCAAAAATTTCGTAAATTTGTATCTACGTTTCTAAGAGCATGATGATCAGATCAGTCTCCTATCATAGTGCAAAAAATAACTAAAGATAAGGTTAAAAAAAATTTCCATTCAGTTTTAACAAATTTCTTAGGTGAAATAAAAGGTTTTAAAGAAGTAGTAACAAAGGGTTTATGCCTTTTTATAAGAGGATCATATCAATACAAGTAAACTAAGATGATTCTTGTAATAAAAAAATAGCTCAAAATCCTAAATAGGGACATAATTAGTAACCCACATCAAGTTGTGAATCCCACTAAGCAGGTTCTAGCTATGGTACAAACTAAACTATATCTTAATCCCACTACCTTTGTTCTTCAAGCTCTTAAAAAGCAAGCTATGCTCAAGTATTACTAAGCACTATAAGTGGAGTATTTATCAAGAGACAAAGTTCAATACAACTATGGAATTCAGAAGGAGATATGAATGCCTCCTATTTTCACAGGTTAGATGCTATGAGGAAGTCCATAAGTAGAATTGTGTCCATTCTAATATGAGACACCCTAATCACAGCTTAGGATGAACTATTGAAGGATGTCGAGACCTATTTTCTTGAACCTTGGGAACTCTAACAGAAGCAACCTCTTTAGCTCAAATCATTAGGGAGATTATACAAGATCACCTAAGACTGATATGGAGATTTTATCTAGAACTATAAAGAATGGAGATTAGAGTGCTCTTAAAGCCTTAAGTGCTCACAAAGGACTAGAGCTAGAAGGTATAAACATATTATTGTGTCGAAGGACCTAGGCTATGATAGGAGACTTATTGAAAGCAATAATTAAAGAATTCCTTTAGGAAGGAAGCTTTTAAGGGAGATAAACAAAACTTACATAAATCTAATTCCTAAAAGAGTTCACTGAAAATCATTGAACAATTACATATCAATAGCCTGTTTTAACCCTATTTACAAAATAATATAAAAAATCCTAGTAGAGAGGATGAAGAAAGTACCATATGCTCAAATTGCATACCAAAAGGCAACATACATTTAAGGGAGATATATTGGAGATAATATTTTGTTTATGTAGGAATTATTTAGGAACTACAAACAAAAGAGAAATAGCAGAAACTAAACACTAAAAATTAACTTTCGAAAGTCATATAACTCAATGGATTTGAAATTCACTCTAAATGGTTTAAAGACTTATACTTTCCCAAGGATATTTATCGAGTGTTTTGCGTCATGACCCGGAACCACATCGAGTATATGACAACCGCCGCATACCTAGGCTAACGATACTCATGGTACCCTTAACTTGACTATGCAAGTCTAACTGAATATCCTTTAGAAATATTTAGACAGCACAACGTCTGTATTTTAAAAATCTCTAAACTCAATTAAAATAACTAACTTAATAAAAAAATAGTTTATGAGCCATTATACAACAAAAGTATAAATAGAGACTATCCATGTACGGTAATGCACCGCAAATGTCTAAAAACTACACGATACACTCAAAGCCTCAAGCTCACCAAATTAACCTTCATAGTTGGAAAGTGAAGAGGGTGAGTAAACTATGTACTAAGTGAGCAGGAAAAACATATTTCTCAAATAAAACTCAATACACACCAAGACGATGTAGATAACCTATGAAGTGAACATACATGACATAGAAACACGTAGGCCTAGCCTATGACTTAACTTATACTAGTTAGGAGCCATATAGGCCTAGCCAATTAATCATCTATCCGGTAAACATAGGTTCCAGTTTTAGTACAAAAAAGAAAAAAAAACACCACATATATAAATCAAATCTCGTCAAAAAACAAATATCAAAATAAGCCAAAACAATCATGTGTGTCATTAATAGTCAGCCAAACTAGTGTGCACACCTACCGATTCTCAGTGTTGGCTCGACTTTTATCTGTGGTGAGTCCAAACTACGGTTGACAAGAGTGTCCACTAGGTGATAACCTCGTTGGTGTCTAGACCCTAGGTGTGGAATGACCCGCAAGTCCCATAGAAAGGTGTTTATACGAGGACTCGACTTTTATGTACTAGCATCAAGGGTATGGGAGTCGCTTAATTTGTTGTACCTAGCACACGATTGACCAATCGTTACCTCACCAATCACAAAAATCATATAAAAATATTAAGTACAAAAAATCAAATATGGCACTATGTTTTTATTTATCGGTCCAACCGACAAAATGGAACCTTGCCATGGCTCTAAGCCAAAAGAGAACACATACATGTAACATACATGACTTGGTTATGCATGTGGAAGTTCCAAAACATTATTTCATGTAATAAAAATCATCTTTTGCACTCCAAGTGCAAAGTTATTCAAAAATGTAGTTTCAGATAAGAAAACATTATGCATTGCACTTCAAGTGTTCGTTTGTTGAAAACAATATCATTTCTCAAAATACGTAATAAAAACATCAGTTGCACTTTAAGTGCATAGAGTTATTAAATACACAAGTATACTTGCATCTATTTGGAATTCAATTATACTATGCATTATTTAGGTTCAAAATTCACATGCAAGTCTTCATGCATGTCTTAGGATGTTCGAATCCCATTTAAGAGTTATGATTTCGCCAAATCACCTCAAAAGAAGGTACACACTCTCTTGACTTCAATAATCCTAGGTACGAGTTCCTTGATCCATAACTCTCGAGCCTTTATACAAACAAATATACAATGTATTTACTACTCAAACATGTATCTCATATTCATACACAACCATAACCAAATTCATCCCTAATCAATCATCATAAATGTTATTCTAACATAAGTCAATAGGTCAATAATTTACTTACTAATTTAGGTCAATGTCTCCTCAACCTTTGAGCTAACCCAATCTTATGTGCAATGTTTACATCCTTTTCTTCCTAATGTTCCTTCATAAGCAAGCTGTCTTCTTTTAATCATAACTCTCTCTACAAAGATCCAAATGTCATGATTCTTATGCCCCATGAAACTATACTTCCATTATTCTTAAATATATCTAAAAATTACGCAAATGACATCTTGTTTCACAATAAAATCTCCATCCAAATTCTATCCTATTTTTGGTAAGAAACAGACTGGAAACCAATACTCAAACTACAATAATTCATTATCAATACATCTCATAACAAAACCGTTTCACAAAAGCATTAATAAGTCATCAATAATAATTTTTCATGTTTTATACTTTCACTAATTCGAACTCTAAAGTCCTCAAAAATCAAGAAATCATACAAGGTTCCTGCATAGTGGTCTATCACAAGCATTATTATGGAAACAAACATAACTCGAAATCTAGTCACTATTTTATCAAGCGACTTTCATAGAAGTCAAGCTAAGATCTAAATCTACAACTTTTATTCTTTGAGTTTCTTCAAATTCGTGTTCTAAGAATACGTAAAGATGAAATTGAAACTAGAATTTCAACTTACCTTGATAACTTCTTTCCTTCTCCTCTTCTCTTTCCCTTTTTCTCTCCTTCTCATCTCATTTTCGTTTTTCTCCCTCTTCTAACCTTATGGCAGACCTTCACTCTTACTTCTATTACCTTGTCATCCATTTTCTCTAGAAAATTCAAGAAGGTCAAACTAATCCATGTGTCACCATTCCATTGGTCCATATGTCACCATTCTATTAGTACATATGTTATCCCTCTATCGGTCCATATGTTACTATTCTATTGGTCCATATGTCACTTAATTTAAGCTCCACATGTTAGTCATTTAAGCATCCATATGTCACTACTTGAAAGGCTACACATGTCACCAATTGTAAGGCTACACATTTCACCAATTATAAGGCTATATATGTCACCATTTGTAAAGCTACATACGTCACCATTCTATTGCTCCACATGTCACAAGTCTAAAGTGCCATTTGTCACAAACTTAAAGGGTTACTTATTGCAATTATACTCAAGTCACTTGTCATCTATTTAACTGAGCCATTTGTCACTTATTCACAATGCCACATGTCACCATTTCATATGCCTAATCAACCTAATTTCCCATGTATTAATTTGTCTTGCTCTTATCACCTCATCAATTACTCAATTGTAACAATAAATTCCCAATTCACTAATTATAATCCCTTAAAATAGAATTTGAGACAAAATCAACACAATTATATCATGATCAGTAAAAACCTTTCATACTCCGGAACATGTCAATTGAGTGAACATACTATCTTGCAATGTTTTCTAAATCATGATTCATATGTGTATACAAATATTATGCATGTGAATGAAATGCACCATGTAAATTCTTAAATGAAGTAACTCATGTGACTCAATCTAACAGTTTAATCTTTTAACAATTTTAGGAGGCAGGATATAACATTTTGAGTAGTGCATTATTAGGGTGTCTCATAAAATATTCACCAACGGTGAAACTATGAAGGTTATTAAAGGAACAAAATATTTAAGTTAAGGGGATCCAATTTTACCATATCTATTCTCACCGACTGTGGAAGTTGTTAACAAATTATTTGTTAGGGTAGTTGAGAGGAATGAAGGCTTCAAATACAACTTTAGATGCAAGATAAAAAGTATTATAATCTTCAATTATATTGATGATTTACTCCTATTCTTAAATGCAAATCATCACTCAATTACTTCCTTAATGATTGGTATAAAAATATTCACAAAACTTTCTAGAATAAAAGTTAATAAAGAGGAAAGTGGGCTTTATCTCTTAGCTACTGCTTGCAATGATGCCAACTAGCTAGTATTCTTCCTTAATTGGATTTAAGTTTTTGAATTTACCTCTCATATATATTGGGATCCCTATATCTTCCTTCAGGCTCTCATATATGGATTTTAATCCCCTAACAAAAAAAAATATTCAAAGATAAGATTATGGACCTCTAAATCGTTGTCTACAGTAGGTAAGACTTAACTAATATCATATGAGTTAAATTTAAGAAGTCTCTACTGGGCTTCATTCCTTAAATAAAAAGTGAAATGAAAGGAAGTTTGTGCTCCAAATATCCAAGGTAGGATTGATTCCCATGGAACAAGATAT
>JANTNU010000007.1:202703-221301 GCA_024752395.1 Erythroxylum havanense | reverse complement strand
CAGAAGGATTGTCAATCAGAGTCCATCCTAATTTGGCAAGCAAAGCATCATTGGTAGCACGGATTCGCCGAATGCCCAGGCCACCTTGGGCTTTGGGACAGCAAACATCCTCCCAGCTGATAAGGTGCGGTCGTTGAGCCCTATTAGAATAGTCCCAAAGAAACTGACGCATCAATTTCTCAATATCATCGCAAAGACGACGGGGAAGACGGACCATCTGCATGGTATAACTAGGGAGAACAGCTATGACTAACTGGATCAACGTGGTGCGATCGGCGAGGGATAGAAGGTTGGTCGTCCAGCCTGACAGGCAATGTTGCACACGGTCGAGGATGTGTTGATAAGTCTGAGGAATGACCCGGTCATGCAGAAGAGGGACACCTAAGTAGCAACCGAGGTCTGACGTCTGACTAATGCCAAGGGCTCGGCTTAAACTACGGGATGTCGAAGAAGTGACATTGTGGAAAAAGTAACACCTAGATTTGGCTAGGTTGACACGTTGCCCCGAAGCGGCACAAAAATTAGATAAGAGCTCGCTAATAGCGCCCACTTGTTGAGAGGAGGCTACAGAAAAAAGAATGAGATCGTCTGTAAAAAAACAAATGAGAAAGGGGTGGACCAGTCTTGCTAAGTCGAATAGGATGCCAGCGGCCGTGTGTGACCGCATGGGTGATCATGTGCCCTAAGCGCTCCATACACAAGACAAACAAATAAGGGGAGAGAGGGTTGCCCTGGCGAATACCCCTGGACGGCTGAAAGGCAGAACTCAGGGTCCCCTACCAGTTGACCTGAAAAGAAACATTGGTAATGCATTTCATGATCAGATTAATCAGAGGAGCCAACAGTCCTATGTCAAACAGAGTATCTTGGATGAAGTCCCATGAGAGTCGATCATAAGCCTTCTCCAGATCCAAGACCCTTCTATATCGATGCCTTTACAAGGGGCATTGGACGGTAGGGATATGGAGACCGACCACTCAGTTGAAGATCGGCCTCCAGCCCCGACCTCCGTTGATCCCACTTCCACGTTACCCCCGGTGCCACCTCCAGACCCGGGGCCAGACCCCCTAGGCCCAGCACCATTAGTGAGGTTTTTGATACGCCCATGAGGGAGATTTCCCTGCTCCACTCGTCTACCTCGGGTAATTATGGGGCCGAAGAGTCTCCTACGACCTAGCTGCCTTTCCTTTTTATCCATGTTTATGTCTATATTAATTTGGAATTGTCAAGGGGTTGGAGGACGGACCTTCAAGCCTGTCTTCAAAAACTATTGTCGCCTTCATAAACCTCTTCTAGTCGTTTTGGTCAAGCCCCGCATCAGTGGGACCCGAGCGTTGAAAGTTATGCAGACTTTAGGGTTTGGTCACTCTTATCGTGTGGAAGCTGAAGGATTTTCAGGAGGTATTTGGCTTCTGTGGAAAGAAGATGTTACAGTTCGGATTATGCTGGCTCATCGCCAATTTGTTCATGCTAACATTGAGTGGAATCGCTGTCGTTTGATTTCACGGCTATCTATGCTAGCCTGACAGATTCCCTGAAGCATTATCTGTGGCGCAACCTTGGTAAGTGTTAGGATCATATAAAGAAGCAATAGTAACATAACAATGAAAATTATGAAGAGTAACATTGAATTTCTTATTCAAGTAGGATGAGGAGTAATATGAGGTGACGAAGACACAATAACTTCAAGAGATGAAAAAGAGTTAGTGAGAAGACCTATGATAGGAAGTGACTCATCAAAAGTATAGAAAGATGAATCAATACTATTTGAGTTAGACGGTTATGCATGAAAACCACTAGGAAAAATAATGAAATGGTCTGTTAAAGAGGAAGAAGGAGTAGATTGAATCCGAAAAGATGATAGAGTAGAGAACATCTTATGTTCTTAGAATTTGATATGACGGTAAATTGGAAGGCATCTTGAAATAGAACCCAAATACCGACAACCCTTATGTTTAATACTATATCTTATTAAACAACGTAACTGAGCTCGAGGTCTTAGTTTTTATATGTTGATGAGATTAAAGAAGAGTAAATAAAGTAAAACTAAAGAAATGAGGAGATTAATAATTAAGGTTTAATCATACAAGTGTTCATAAAGAGAAACGTTACAAATGTTAGGGGTAAGAATTAGATTGATAGTCCAGACAACAACAAAGAATTGCTTTCCCCAAAACAGATTATAGATAAGGAAAGGATATAAGAAGGGTTTGAATAAAAATATGTTTATATTTATGTTCTATTAAGAGATATCTAGGTAAGAAAGCTAAGCAACAATCCCATTCCGGGAAAAAAAACTGAGATAATGTTAATACCTTGTACTTTATGGCATTATCAGTTATAAGAATTTTCACAAGTTAAGATAACTTAGTTGCAATCATAGTAGCAAACTTAATATACAATTAAGGTAAAGCAATCTTTTTTTTAACAAGATAAATTATAAGTAGAACAAGATTAATCATCCCCAACAATGATAAGATAAAGAGAACCACCCATTGTAGGATGATGATTAGGTCCCTAAATATCAAAATAAATTAAATCAAACAGTGCAATATTAACATTATGACTGATAGCAAAAGTTAAGATGTGATTTTTAGATAAATAACAAAAAACATAATCAAAATGTTTTATCTTAGCAACTCTTAAATTGCCTTAAAAAACTAATAACTTAGGGGTTAGTTGGTTCACATAGGATAATGATAATAAAAATAGGAATGAATATAATGAAGAATATGAATGAGTATTATCATTATAATTATAATGGTTGGTTAAAAGAAAAAGATGATTACCATTACCATTAATAGTGGTTGGTTTATGAAAAATATTGAGAAATAAAAATTTATTATATTTTATATAAATAAATAAATAAATTGTAATTAATTAATTACAATATGCTGATTAATTAAAATATTTTAATTAATTTTAATTAATTATACTGCAGCTAATTAATTAATTAATTATATTTTAATTAATAATTATATTTTAATTAATTATATTGTAATTTATTATTTTAATTAATTAATTAAAATATTTTAATTATTTAATGAATTATATTGTATTTAATTAATTATTAATAATATTTTAATTAATGATATTGTAATTAATTAATTAATTAATTATAAATTTTTAATTAATATTATATTATATTTTAATTAATTATAACAAGCACACCCTTACATAACAATGATACTCATTCCTCTAGATTAGGAGAGGAATAGGATATTACCTAAAAATGGGTAATCAAAATAATGACTCTATAATCATAGTCCCTTACTAAACTCAATCTTTCATTCCATACCTATTCTCTTTTTTTTATACCCACCAAATAAGCATACCCTAAGACTATGTTTGGTTGAATGAAATGTTTTTAATGGAATGGAATGGTTTGTAATGGAATGGAATATAAATGAATGTAATATTAGAAAATTATTTTTTATGAGGAAAATAAGGGTTCATAATATAATATAATAAAATGTTGTTTAAAATAAAGGTTTATAAAATAATATACTGAGAAGTTGTTTATCAAAGCTTTTTCGATGGTCGGACAATTTTGATCATCTTCAAAATCTGGCAAGATAAAATCCACAGGGATAATAAGCTTATCCACTTTTGCAAGTGCACCCTCCACCAACCCTATCGGTTTCTTCATTGACTAGTCCACCACCTGAATAAGCATAGAAGTTGGTTTCGTATCTCCCATCCTCAATCTCCTCAAATTTGACAAAGGCATAAGGTTAATATTTGTACCTAAGTCACATAAATATTTTGAAATTATTAAGTTACCAACTTCACAGGATATTGTAAAACTCCTTGGATATGTCAATTGTAAAGGCATATGATTGGTAATTAATGAGTTGGAGGTTTCCATTAGGGCTACCATTTGATTATTGCCCAAAGTTCGCTTGTTTGAGAACATGTCTTTGAGAAATGTTGCATACTTGGGTGTGATCTACATAGCTTCCACAAAGGGCAAGGTAATTTTCAATTTCTTCAGCTTTTCTCCAAATCTTGCAAATTGGGCATCTAATTTGTTCTTTTGGAGTCTTTATGGAAATGGTAATTTTGGTGTATAAGGTGGAGGAGGAATGTATGGAGGGTCCTCATTCTTTTTTTCATCCTTTTTATGCTTCTGTTGGTCTTCTACAAGTTTATCCGTTAGTTCTCCTAACTCTTTCCCACTCTTAAGTGTGATAGTCTAACAATCCTCTATTAAATTTACTTTCATGTTGAACAAACAGTTTTCCACACTTCTTTTATAAAACTCCCTGGAAAGTTGTTCCCATTTGAACCTCTAGGTTCTGAATAGAAGAGGCATGATCTTCCGTTACTTGCTTAAGCTTCTCTTCTAGTCTCTTCTGGGCCTCTTTCATGTTTATAAACTTATCCATGATCTTGTCCAATTTAGAATCCCGTGAACTGGACTCTTTTTGCTTAAATCTTAAGAGTTTTTGATGTCCCAAGTGAGTACTTACATTATTAGACTAACAGAAATCTGAGTGGTTTTGTCACCCTAGATTGTACATGCTCCAATAAGAATGATAACTTCCCTAACCAAATTGTGCCTCATTGAAGTTTGCAAGGGTCCTTTGCTCCCTATAATATATTTCCTCCATCATTTAATTTTTTGGACTCCTTGTAATTGCCTTGTGATGTCCAAATTGATATGTCATCTACTTTGTGCCCACACTTCTTTCTCTCCCTTTTTTAATTTTTAATTTTTTATATTTCTTGTGATTAGGTACCAAACTTACAAGAGATGGTGCAAATTCTTTAGACTAAAAGAATTAAAATAACCTTATGTCTCCTTAATAATGATGGCAAAAACTTGTTGAATTGCTAAGTTTTAATCTAATTAAAACCCTCAACTACCGCAAGTGCTTGGGTAGTGAATTGTAGTAAAAGAGAGATCGATTCCACAAGGAGGTGTGAACTAATCAAATCATAAGTTTTCTAAGGCTTAAAAAATTAATAGCCTTAGAAAACTTAATAAAATGAAAATAAAAATAGAATAGAAAAGTAAACTTGAAAATATGATTGTTAGAAAATTAACTTGTAAAAGTAACACGCAATGAATTTGAAGTTATATAAAAGTCACAATTGAAAATCAACCAAGAGAATTAACCACTTATGAAGGAAGGGATTTATCTTATCATCAATGCTAATCTAATCACTTATCTATTAATATGGTGTCAGTTCTAGACTATCAACGGGTGGATTACTCTCTCTCGAGTTATAATCACTAAGTCTTAATTAATAATCCCTAATTAAGTCGAGTAATTAAAAATGTAATCTCTTAATTAACGATCAACTTATAACCTAATTAGTTCTTAAGTTTTCTAGTAAACAACTGGGTCCTCACATAAGATCTCTCTCTATATCAATTATCAATTTGGTTAATCATATGGTCTATTGAGTGGCTTAACTTTCATTAATCCAACCAAATCATTTTTTTTCAGTTCACCCTCTTAGTTTATTACGGAAATATGCAAGCATCACAATTATTCACAACACTCGATCAATCAACACAAAAGATAACTAGATTAATGTTGAATCAATTAAAAATCCATAAAGAAAAGTTAACATCATCAATAATCCAAAACTCATATTCATCTTAATATTCGAAGTGAAAGAATACAAAGATGAAAAGAAATGATCACTTGTAAGGGATCGGACGACTCAGGAAAGGCAACAGCTGCGAAGACCTGCTTCCTCTGTCTTTCTGTTCCTCTTCCCTCTTCTTCCTCCTCTCTCTTGGAGTCTTCCAAATGTGGCAGATGTAGAGCTCCTTCAGAGTTTCATCTATTTCCTATTTATAGTATTCTTGTTTTGAGTAACCCTAGGGCTTTTCCTGAGTCCAAAAGTTCCAAAAAGCCCCTTGAAAACTTAAGTTTGAAAGGTCATTCATATCTATCAATGCACAGGCCATGATTATAGCCTATAGTGCCATTATCGTAGCAAATTGTTTCGCCTTCTATCACGATCGTGGCTGATCTCTCCTAGATCTATCACAATCGTGGCTTATTGGCCATGATCGTGGCCTAGGTTTGGCTTAAAGCTTTCTCCATATTGTCTCTATTCCTCAATATTTTCGCCAAAACACTAGTAACACATTAAGGCACCTTAAACACATAAAATTAAAGCTCAATAGGGTCCTCTAACCCACAAAACACTCAAAATATAAATATTTAACTAAATAAAAAAATCTAACCTAAACATATAGTAAACATTCAATATAACCACTAAACACATACTAAACTACCTGCTAAAACATTATACAATCTACAACTAATAGCCACCTGCCATATAATGCCTCAAATGGTGTCATACCGATGCTAAAGTAATAACTATTGTTATATACAAACTCCATCAAATGTAGATATTTATCCCAATCACCCTTAAAGTTCAACATATAAGCTCTCATCATATCCTCCAATGTCTGAATCGTATGTTTAGACTGTCCGAATGAGGGTGAAATGTAGTACTCAAATTTAACTTAGTCCCTAAAGCTATCTGTAAACTCATCCATAATCAAAAAGCAAACCATGAATCTTTATATGATACAATAGACATTAGAACCCCTTGTAACCTCACAATCTCATCAACATTCAACTTAGAAAGCTTGTCTAAGGAGTTCGTCTATTGTATAGGTAAGAAATGAGCTTATTTAGTCAACTTATCCATAATCACCCTAATTGAATTATATTTACATCTGGTCCTTAATAACGCTACCACCAAATCCATCAAAAAAATTTCTCACTTTCATCTTTCTTTATTTTGGGCCACCAGTAATAACATCTCAAGTTCTGATATATTTTTGTAGTAACAAGATGCATAATATATGGTGCACTATAAGCTTCCTTCAAAATATCCTCTTGTAATCCATCTGCATCCGGCACACAAACTCGCCTCCTAATCAACAATCCTTTATCTGCTCTTACTGAAAAGTTTGTCTCCTTACTCTGTTGTACTCTCTCTCTCTCATTCGCATCAAATAAGAATCCTAAGCTTATGCCTCTCTAATCCTATCTCCCAAATCTGGTAGCCAATAAATCACTCGAATAATCAATATTTAATTTAACATCTAGTGCCCTCAACTCCACTAATGGCGTCATACTTTGTCCACTTAAACTAGCCATTATGCTTGAGCTTTTCCTACTCAAAGCATCAACAACTATATTATCCTTTCCTAGATGGTAATTAATAGTACAATCGTAATCCTTCAACAACTCGATCCATCTTCTCTGCCTCAAGTTTAACTCCCTTTGAGTTAAGATATACTTAAGGCTCTTATGATCTATAAAGATTAGAAATGTCTCACCATACAAATAATGACTTTAAATCCTAAGAGCATATATAATTGCCGCTAACTCTTGATCATGAGTAGGATAATTCAACACATGTGATCTTAACTTATGAGAGGCATAAGCTGTCACCTTTCCATACTATATCAATGCACACCCCAAACCTATCCTTAAAGCATTAGTATATACCTCAAAACTTCCACCACTTGATGCTAGCACAAAAATTAGGTCAGAAGTCAAATTCCACTTAAGCTCTTCAAAACTCTCCTACACTAATTTTCCCACTCAAACTGAACTCCTTTCTTTAACAACTTGGTTAACGAACTAGTTATTATCGAAAATCCTTTTGCAAATCTTTGATAATGCCCAACAAGTCCTAGAAAACTCCTTATCTCTGATATATTTCCAGGGGCTCTAACTCCATAATTACCTTGACTTTAGTAAGATCAGGCAATTACTCCCTCTCGAGACAGCACATGTCTAAGGAAAATTACCCGTTTTATCCAAAACTTACACTTATTCAACTTCACATATAGTTAGTTATCTTTGCTTTAGAAGCTTTAACGTAATCCTCAAATATTATTCATGCTCCTCTTTACTCCTCAAATACACCGATATATCATTAGTTTTTTTTACTCAATACGTCCCTTGAAACATAAACCCGCTTTGATACCACCCAATATGATGCTCCGAAAAATTTTTAAGCCACAATTAACCAAATCATTCCCAAAGTATAATATTAATCACTAAAATCATCATTAGCTCCAAAAGAAAGATGTTAATCATATACAAAATTATTCTACAAATCATAAATACCTAAGCTATCACATTCAGAAATATACACAATCAAATAACTTTACTCAATTAATCCGTTGGGCCCACCTAAACTCTACTTTGTCAGTCTTGTACTATAGGGTTATCAGCAAACACTCAATCTTTTAAAAAAATAGCGGCAAAGGGGTGAGCTACCTATTCAGTAAGGATAACCGATTGTGCCCTTAAAATCAAATAACTGAATAAACAATTATAAAACTTAGTACACAGATTAAAACATACATATAATACAAACATACATAACATTACTCAGTATAATCCAAATAATTAACAAACTTCTCAAAAATTTTACCAAACAATGATTACCATAAACATTAATTTATAACTACCATATATGTTTTATTCCGTCATTAATTGAATTGTTTGGGCCCTGCTTAACCTAATAGGCTTACATTCAATGATTTGCTGGCTCATTTCATCTCATTAGAATCTGTCACAAATGGAAATGTAATTAAATGTATAAATATCAACATAAGGTACCGTAATTTTTTAATCTCTCTTGGTACTCGGTATTACTCTAATACCTAGTTATTGACACAGGATATCCCTAAGACTCAGGATATCCTGGTACCACTTCGATACCTATCCATCGACATAGGACATACCCAGGACTTAGTATGCCTCGGTATCTGCTCTACAGATAGATACCTAGCTACCACTTGCTCATCTTTAAATAACCTACCAATCTATGAACATCGAATGTAGCCTATCCTAGGCAACCCATCGATTCTCAATTTTCACCAATTATTCACAATATATTATCAACCAATCTCTATTTAATAACACATTTTCGCCAAATTAACAATCTATACACCTCAATATACATAACAAAATATAAAGGCGAAACACCTTTTAATTCATGTATGAAACCATTAATAACTAATTCAAAATATATTTTATTAATACTTTATTTTAATAGTAAAGTCTAAGGTTATCCTTACTTCAATTTAGGACTCAACTAAATTATAGTCTAATTTATTCCTTAATCAGACCTTCGAACCTAAAAAAATTACAAAATTCTATTGGACTAATTTAAGGAAATTTTCAATCCTAATTACACTTAATATTCTAACATGATTCTCTTTTCTAATTTACTCTTAATTATAAAAATAATATCCTTACTAACCTAACCACCATAATTACTAAAATACCCTTATCCAACTAAAAGTCCTATTTTACCTTCATCCATTTCCAGTAATACCAAAATTGCCCTTCTTAGAAGTAGATTCCATATTTACCCTTCACTCTTTTCATTTCCTATTGTGCCCTTACATGCAACTTAAATCTTTAAAAAATGTTATCTTCTTCACCCTCTCCTCTTCTCCTATTTCCTCTTCTTTTATCATTTTCTAGCCACATTTTCTTCATTTTTATCCTTCATACAACTTCAATTATTATCCCAAACAACCACAACATGTAAACCAATAATAAACTGGTGTAGGATAATCAAAAATCACAAAAAGTCACAAAATAGTAGCTGGATTTTTGCCTAAATGTTAAGGGATTTTATGATTGTTAACCTCCATAACTTCCTCCAAATTTCTACAAAACAAGCACAATGAGGGAATATATAAAAGAAATGTCACATGTAAGAGAAGGAGGTGTTTTTTGACACACTTACTAGCTGAGAACAGAAATATGAAGAAAGAAGGTGATTGACTTTGGACGTCTTAATTTTTATTTTCAGATGCTCTTTTATACATATTATTAGCTAAGGGTTGGGTTGGGTTGGGTTAGATTAGGCTATTTTATATGTTTGTGGGCTTTACAATTATCATCTTATTAGATTGAGATTGCAGGTTATTTGGTTGAGAATGAGTTCCTGAAGTATGCCTGAGCTTCATAATTAGATGTTTATCCTCCAAAAATTATTAGAACAGAAATTAGGAACTAATCTTACTAGGTATATAGTTGTTCTTCCTAGTTAAGTGGTCTTCTAGTGTTGCCATTCATCATCCAAATTTACCCTTGTAGCTAAATCGTTGCTACTTTGAAGATGAATTTTATGAATTACAAGTTGTTTTTTTATTATCAAACCTTTTTAATATCTTAAGAAGTTGTTGCTTTGGTGATAACTTAACTTTTAAAAAAAATTCTTTAATTTTTTTGTTCTATATTGTATATACCACATTATCAAATATTATTTTATAGATGAGAAAATCTTCTTTGCATCTTATATTGCTTTAATTGATGCAATCAATAGTGTTAGGCCAATCTAGTATTGGACTAGAAAGATTATAGAGTTATTGAGACTTTTATCATATATAAGAAAAGAAAATTTGTAATGAAAAACCAGTAATTAATTGATTAAGGCTCTTATTTATAGAGGATGCAACAATTGGATAATATCCTTATGATAGCAAGCTGTAAGATGAACAAGACTCCTAAGAGGACTTTTTTGTACTACTCCAATTTGACTTGGTAGACTTTTAGAGCTTTGATTTTTTGTAGCTACTTACAGGATATGTTAGCAAAATTTACCAGTGAATGCCTAAACCATTGAATTGAATCATATTTATTAGAGTGAGGATTGTAATTTTAAATGAGTTAGGATTGCTCTTTCAAACAATCTCCATTAATCTATACCATATCCTCCCATTATATCCTCGATGATTGTCTTCTAAGATCTCTCTAACTGTTGCGTCATATTGAATTGGATTCTTGAAGGTTAAGAACCTGTTAATTTGTAAAGTAGCCTAAGGTTTCTCCAATTATCACACCAAAATCGTATGGTATGCCATCACCAAGTTTATGCTTAAATTCCAATCTAACTTGCTCTCAAAGCTTAAAAATATGAAGTATAGTCCATGATGTATTAGTTTTTGTTATGATAATCTAGAATTTCTTTCCCTTTAGGTTGAGCATAAATCCACTTCACTTATAAGGTTTCTTCATCTTTCAAGCTTATGTAGATTTTCTTAATATTAAGACCTTATTAGTAAGATTCATAGTGATAATTCCCTTACCTTTTAATTTTCCTCTTTATGAATACGCACATCAGTTTATTTCACTTTGCAACAATTTTTCTTATGATATCTCTTGTCGATAAGAAGCACCTTAATATCTTCTTTATTGTTTTGATCAAGATTTTTGGAACATTAGATGTAAAGACTAGTAGACATGTATGTTGTTAAGCACTGATTAATAAGTTGGATTCTACTTGTGAAGGAATAGCTTTTATTGTATGAGCTATTAATTCTTCTTTATATTCGTTTGATTAAAGGTAAAAATTCTCTATCAATTGGTCTTTTATATGATATAGGAGTGAACAAATAAGTGAATGATATTTTCAAGGTCTTGAGTCGTGTACAGTTAGAGAGCCAACTAAAAAGATGGTTAGCTCCTGATGAAACAAATAGTTGACCTTTATCCTTTTTTTTAAATTAAAACTCTAGACAATTCTTTAAAGATACTTATAGCTTTCACTAGTGCACTCACTAAACTAGAATTAACCCTTAAGAGAAAAAGCAACTCATCAACAAATGACAAACTATAAATTCTCTATTTCTTACATTTGTTGCGATATTTAAACCTCCTTTCCTGGCATAAAATATGACTAATCATTTAGTCAAAACTTCAATACTTGGTGTAATTAAATATAGAGATATCAAATCATGTTACCTTAATCCTTTTGCATATTTAATAAGTTTTCTTGGCTTACCATTTAGTAAGATGCTATAGGGTACTGAAATGACGTGTTGCTTCATCCAATTTATGAATTTTGATTAAAAAAATCAAAAGATCTAAAGGAATTTTATATGAAGTTTTAGTCGATGCAGTTAAAGGTTTTGTGAAAATCAATCTTGATTGCTTAGCTCTTCATGGACTATTTCTTCTTATAATTCTTAAAAAGCTACTAAGCCAATGTAAGTTTATCTTTAATTTTCCTGCCTTTAATAAAGGATTCCTATGAAGGATTGATAAGATATTCTAAAACTTCCTTGAGTTTAGAAGTTAGGAGCTTTGCAATAATTTTGTTAATAATATTATAACTTGATATAATTTTGAATTCCAACAAAAAATTTGGATTAGAATTATTTGTGATAAGACTTATAAAGTATTGTTGAATTCCTTTAACATCTTATATTTATTGAAGAACTACAAAACAATTTATAATACTAAGTGTTTAGTATGAATCCAAGTCTTTTGAAATAAATAAACATTAAGACCATTAGATGTAAGGGCTTTATTTGGTTAAAGATGGCAGGTTTATGCAAGACTTGTGCTCCAGTGTCTATGATTTGCTATAAGATAAAAGATTTAGGTGTTTACACAGAAGAGAATTTGTTAGAGTCAGTGTCAAGATTATTTATATATAATCATTTTCTTTAAGAAGGATTTTAGTTCGAGAATGATCCAGATGTCTATTACCTTTTTATAGATAAGTTATTTTATTGATATCTTTTTCTTAAGAGAACTAATTTATAGAAGAAAGACAACTAATTCATCTCCATTTGTTATGCACTTAATTATTGTTCTTATTCTTATTCTTATTTTGCTTTATTCATAAGTTTTTGATAAAGAGCATATTAAAATAGGGTTAACTTTGTTTTTACTTTTAAACTCCTATTGAGTATTGTTATAATACTTAAGGTTGAGTTTCTTATGCTTGTCTTTGATCATTTGTAGTTTCCTCATATAAATGCAAGGTTTATATGACTGAAATTCATGATTTAAGACTTCTATGTTAGCTTCATCAAACCCTTCATCTTCTACTAAGAAGTTATTAAATTGGAAAGGAGCTCCTTTCTATTACTTCAGTGTTAAGTCGTGGATTTCAATGGGAGGTTTGATCTAAGAATAAAGATTTATGAACAAGGTATTGCTTTTTTGAGGAAATGTATAACCAATAACTTTTAACAAGAACTTTGTTAAGTTTTTTCCTTAAAAAGTACCTCCCATTTTGCTTATTGATGCTAGTAAAGAATTGCCCTTCCATCTTAAGATCAATGACCTTTTTTAATGGATGAATAATGATGTTAAAGTCCCTCAGTTTTAGTTAAGAAGAGTTCATACTAGCATGAATTTCTTTTAGCTTATCCCTTAAGGAGTTGTTTTCAAATGCATGATTGAACACATTAAAAAAAAGACTTGAGTATTAATTTCTTTTACAATAATTTTATTTATAAATATATGAGCTAATTACTAGTTATAGTGTTGGACCCCGAATTTTTCTTTGAAGATTAGAAGTAGTAAATGAGAAGTGTGAATAAATTCATGTTTTGTTTTGGTAAATGAGAGATTATGAAATGGTCAGAATTAGGGTGAAAGTGAAGTTGAATTTGTGTAGTAAGTTGATAAAAAATGTGTATATAAGTGTATATTCTGTTATTGGTGTTCATGATTAATCATAGACTATAATTTCTTTATAGATGATATTGAGTTGAGATGAGGTTGTAATATGGCTTAGAATGTCATTAAAGATTTGTAAAACTCTATTCTTTTGTTGTTAATAAAATATGAATGATGTATGGATGATGTGGGTTAAAATTAGATATACAAGAAGAAGTTGTCAAGCTGAATTGGTGATTTTGGAACATGAATTCTTGATACATATATATATATATATATATATATATATAATATGTACCTAAGTGAGATTCATGAAAAGGAAAGACAGAAATTATGATTGATTAGATGTAGTTGGATGTGATGAGATAAATAAGTTAAGACTCGAGAGTTTCATGAAGCCAAATTGGTAACTGAATGGTTGTGTTCAGGACATCCCAAGGTTTCGCAGTGCAAAATTACAAGGCTTTCATAGGGGTACATTTTGTGTTATGACTTAAGGGAAAAATCTGGATTGATCTAGGCTAAATTAGACCAAATGGTCTTCTAGAAAGCTGTAGATCTTTCTTTTAGCTTTCCATCAGTAAGGAGTATGAAATTTTTGGACCTCTAGATTGAAAGTTACGATCCTTAAAAAGGGTAATGCTTATGAGTGTAAAGATGCATCGTCTGTAATGACGCCATATCGTCTGTGATGACGTCATTTTGTCTTAAGCGTTGTATCGTCTTAAGTTGACTTTGCATCATCTTAAGTTAACTTTGCATCGTCTTAAATTGACTCCGTTTCGTCTCAAGAGTTGCATCATCTTAAGTTGACTCTGCATCGTCTTAAGATGACTCTGCTTCATCTTAAGAGTTGCATTGTCTTAAGTTGACTTTGCATCCTCTTAAGTTGACTCCTCTTCGTTTGCTTTGCTCCGTCCGCATTGCTTTGTCTGCTTTACTTCGTCTGCTTTGTTTCGTTTGTTTTGCTTTGTCTGCTTTTCGTTTCATCTACTTTTCAATTTGTATGCTTTGATTCGTCTACTCTTGACTTCGTCTGCATCGTTTCGTCTGCTCTTGGCTTCGTCTGCTTTGTTTCACATGCTTTGTTTCGTCTGCTTTATTTTGTCTGCTTTGCTTTGTTTTCTTTGTTTTGTTTGCTTTGCTTCATCTACTTTTTGATTCATCTGCTTATTGGTTTGCCTGTTTTTCGATTTGTCTGTTTTGATTTGTCTGCTCTTGGCTTCATCTTTTTTATTTCGTTTGCTTTGTTTCGTCTGCTTTTCGATTCGTCTACTTATTGCTTCATCTGCTTTTCGATTAGTCTTCTCTTGGCTTCGTCTACTTTGTTTCATCTGCTTTGTTTCGTCTGCTTTGTTTCTTCTGCTTTGCTTTGTCTGCTTTTCGATTTGTTTGCTTATTGCTTCATCTGCTTTTCGATTCGTCTGCTTTGCTTCACCTGCTTTGCTTCGTCTGCTTTTTGATTTGTTTGCTTTTTGGCTACGTTTATCTTTTTGCTTTGTCTGCTTTCTGTTTCGTCTGTTTTATGTTTTTCCTGCTTTATAACTATCATTAGCTCCATTTTTAACCCTTTGGATGATAGAATTTGTCTTCAAGGTTTTCATGTAAGTTGTAGATCTTAAAGCTTTCTTTTGAACCATGTAAAGAACACCCTAATCTAATATTTGTAGGGAAAGTTATGGCAATTTCCCAATTCGTCTAATCCTATAGTCTGGTTGACCCTTCATATGATAGAATTTGTTTTCAAGTCCTACACAAAAGTTGTAGATCTCATAGTCCTTTCTGAAACCATCTTAAGACCACCTTAATCCGACATCTGTAGAAAGAGTTATGTCATTTTGTCCCAAGGCATATTCAATATGATTTAAGGCAAAATTATGTTGATTCTTTCGACCAAAACTTTGTTATCTGACCTCCAAATGAAATGATTCTCGAACCAATAGTTTCTTAACACATTCTGTCCCTCCATAGAATTTGATAGTTTTTGGTATTGATTCGAAAAAGATGGATTGAATCAAAGTAAAGATATCGGTTGGAAGAGTATGAATGAAAGGAATTTAAGTATAGTGTACTTTGTCAATATAAAAATAGTCTGAAAAGGTTTGGGACAATATTTTTAGAGTTCTAAACTAGATGGATTGATTTTGGTGTCTTTAGAAACTTAAGACAATGGAGAACATTCCTCTAGAAGAAAGAGTTGTGTCAAAACGTTCAAGGATATTGTTGTCAAGACATTTAAGCATAAAAAATTATAAGGCATAAAGGGAAGGGCAAATATGTCATTTCTTGATCATTAAGGATATAATTGGAAGAAGTGTTGTCTAGCATTTTAAATAGAGAAGGATAAAACGTGATTTGGGGCATTTTAGAAGAAGCTAGATGCGTGGATGAGAAAAAAGAGAGAGAGAAAGGCACAAAAAAGAAGAGAAAGAAAGAAAGAAGAGAAAGCAAATTAGGGTTTCAATTGTGATAGCCTTCAAGAGAGATTTTGAGGTTATTTAAGAAGGGAAAAAGGTAGAGGAAAAAAAGAGCTTCCCATTGAGCTAAAGATTCCTTCATTTGGTGAAGAATGAAAGGAACCAAGGGAATCCTACCCAAGAGCAAGGAGAAAGGCAAGCTTAACTTGGTTTTTGCCAGCTAATTAGGTGGGCAATGTATGTATAGTTATTGTGTATTTGGGTAAATTCTTACCTATGTATGTGTATGTAAATTTGCTTGATATTATTTTGCGAGAAATTGAAATAATTGTGAATGTTTGGAAATGCATAATGCATTGTGATTATGTTATTACTTGAAAAAGGTTATAACATTTTAAGTTAAATAAAAAGAAAAAAAAGGCATGGTAGTATGAGCATGTGATTGAGTTGAGCATAAATTAGATGTGATTGGGCGAGAGAGGAATCTGTTTTGTTAGTTACGTGCACGTTGACCTATAACCTTCTCCCAACTTCCTAGGCAAAGAAGATAAATGAAATGTTGGCCCTAATTTTTTTTATGAATAAGCATAATTTAAAATTGATTTCAAGGTTTTGATAGATAAGTTATTTATCAGGAGTGTTTAATTATGTTAAAGTAGTAAAAGAATTTGAGGACAACTTTGGCAAGCCACATAAGTCTAGTAATCATAAGGCATTAAAGGAAGGACAAGGTGGACTTTTATAAGTCACTAAGGGTAAGATGGGAAGAAAGAAGTATTGTTTCCTTCCTTAAGAAGGAGAAAAACGAAAATGGAAGAGGAAAAGTGAAATAACAAATCAAAGAGAAAGAGAAAGACAGATTTCGGTGGCTGAGAGGAAGGAAGAAAGTTAAGCTAAGGTTTCTTTTTTTCTAAGCTTTCTAGAGAGATTTAGAGGTTTTGCAAGAAGGGAAAAAGGTAGAAAAAATCAAGAGCTTTCTTTTGAACCAAGCATCTCTTCTTTTGGTGAAGGTCTAAGGGAATCAAGAAAGACAAGAGGAGCAAGAGGAGAGACACATTTGAGCAAGCTATAGTCAAAGACTTCAAGGTGGGTTTCACTTTTATAGTTAAGTAATAAGCCAATAAAGTTTCTGTCAATAAATCACAGTAAATGATTTTTCAGCTACCTCATTCATGTGTACTTAATGTTTTCTAAATGTTGTAAGATTGTGTCACATGATTATACATGATTTGTATGATGATTCATAAAAAGTTATTTTTAAAATGATTCTTTGAAAAGATGCATGATTTTGAAACCATACTTTTAGAAATGGTTTAAGATATAGCAAGTATACGAAAAAGCAAGTTTTTAAGAGAAGGGCCATTTTGGCCATCAAGCTTACAAGATCATGAAATATGTGTTATGTGGGTTTGTTGTGGTCCCCTAAATTATGTCACGTGCACGTTGACAAAGTTAAAGGCTTCTCCTGCCCTCCCGCTAATGGCATGGCGCTCCTTCAAGGACTGCCATAAGTTTACGGCTATGCAAGACCATTATATGAAAATGCGTAATACGTTCTGTTTTGGATCCACCCGAACCATCTGATATGTTTATGTGTTCATGACCAGTTGATATGAGTGATGCATTCATGACTACATACACATGATTTCCTGTATGGAAAATGTTTTTGTTTATTGTAATCTATAAAATTGTTACCCACGAGCCTTCGAGCTCACCCCCACTTTCCTCCCCATAAGTAGGTGATGAGCAAGAGATTGAGTAAACAAGGGCCAAGGCATCACTCCACTTTTGAAATGTTAGTGTAATTTAAACAAATCTAGTAAGCCAATGCTTTAGTTACATTTTGAGCAATTTATTGTTCACATATCTTTTGTATTTTGGAATATTCTTGAAACATTCGTGTATTGGGGGCTTGAAATGCTCACTAAAGCTTTGTAAAACTATGATCTTTTGATACTGATGGTTTATGATTTTGTTTCTGCCCATGATACTCAAGGTTATGTAGGGGAACAAAATTTGTGTACTGACTTCAAGGATATTCTGGGTTGATGTGAGCTAATTTAAGCAAAATTATCTTCTGGTAAGTTGTAGATGATTTTTTCAGCTTTCCAACGGTGTAAAGTTTGTTAGATTTGGTGATCGTAGTAGGAAGTTATGATCTTTTGAAGTTGGTGCTATTGCATAGAGTGAACTTTCGGGACAGTTGCATTGATTTGAAATTCTAACCCATATAGAGGCAAAAATAGTTTATGAGGTCATCATGGAAGTTGTAGGTCTAGAAGTATTCTTTAAAACGGTTTAAGAATGACCTCAATCCAAAACTTGTAGTGAAAGTTATGTCTTTTTTATTGTTTTGTCTTAGTTTTACGTCTCAGTATGACATCAACAATTCGTCTTATGACGTCAGCATCGTCTTAGTTTGGCCAGAACATCTTCTGGTCCAAATTTGATCCTCTAGATGATAGAATTGATCTTTAAGGTCTTCATGAGAGTTGTCGATCTTGAATTCCTCTTTATATTCATCTAAGAACACCTAAATCCGATTTCTGTACAGAAAGTTATAACCATTTGTGCAATTCGTCTCATGACGTCAACATCGTCTTAGTTTGGTCAGAACATCTTCTGGTCAAAATTTGATCCTCTAGATGATAGAATTAGTCTTTAAGGTCTTCATGAGTGTAACATCCCGTTACTGTTAGCAAGGGTATTTTGGTAATTGGGTCATACTGATAGGATTTACTGCATTCATTGACT
>JANTNU010000007.1:147672-161492 GCA_024752395.1 Erythroxylum havanense | reverse complement strand
ATGGATATTTTCTTCCAAAAGATAACCAATATTTCATCCCTCCTACTGCACATTTTTCTAATTCAGTCCTATTTTAGTTTTTTTTTTCAAATTTTAACTGTTAAAAATAAATCAAACATATTTTTTTAGGGTTAATTACCAAAAAAATTCTCAAAACTTAAATTTGCAAATATAACCCAAAATTTTAAAAGTGGCAATTAAATACCTAAACTTTCAATTTTTCCCAAATTAGCCTGATGTTAGTGTTTCTATTAACGGAGCTGAAGTGGTTGCTAGGTGTAAATCAATTTCCACGTGAGATTATAATCAAATTAAATTAATTGTTAGTAATTCACTTTGAGGGGATTAGGCATACAAGGGAAGAGTAAACAGACAAGAAAAAAAATCATCCAAACAGAAAACCAATCTCTATACAAAAGTGTATATAAACCTCACAAATCAAGGTGAGATAATAGCCTATGTTCTTTTTGTCTTTCGTTCTTCTCTTTGCTGATAAAATTTTATGCTTCTTATTTTGTTTTCGCCAATACGTCTCATTACCTCCTGTCAAAAACAACTATAGCAATTTGACAAATAATTAACAATGCCCCTTCTACAGAAGCTCTTCATTCTGATAACAGATGCTCCAGACAGAAAGATGGTGCTTTTGAATTTAATAGTGACAAAAGGTTGCTACTTTCAGCATAAGTCTCTCATATTGAATACCCTCCATTGATATATTACTAACCTCACCAAATGATGCTTCCTCACACCACCTATAGAACCTCCTAAGAAACCTCCTCCCGCTTCAATGGCTGTCTTGTTGTTCTTCCCTTTATATACCCTCTTACTCTCTAATTTCCACTCAACAACAACAAAAGCCTCATCTTTCTCTTCTTCTTCTTCTCTCTTTGTACTCAATTTCCACACTATCACTAGCTAATTAAGCTTTAAATGGGTTCTTTAGATGAATCTTCAACCCTGAAACTTATCAAACAACACCTATTAAGAGACATCACTTCCATGGACAATTTCACGTTTATCAACAACCTTGGATTGTACACCTCTGATTCTAAGAAATCAAAGCCCTTAAAGGGTTCGACTTTAAGACAACAAAAACCCACCATGACAAACATAACCATAACTCCCCCAACGTCACAACATTTAACAACATAATCGAGATCACGAACCAAGAGAAGCATTATAGAGGTGTTTGTCGGAAAGTATGTGGCTAAGATTTGGTAGTCACAAAAATGGCATCCTACATTTACTATAACATGGCCACATTAGTTCCGTTAACAGAGACACTAACGTCGGACTATATTTGAGAAAAAATAAAAATTCAAGTATTTAATTACCACTTTTTAAAACTCAGACTATAATTGTAAAATTTTGTAAACTTTAGGATTTTTTAGTAATTAACCTTTTTTTATGTTAACTCCATTTGTAATTTGACAACGCATATTGTTATCTATGGAAAAAGAAAAAGGAAACTTCTACCAAAGTTAATAGGTATTCCTTAATGTATCCTTTTGAAGGACTATATGAGGTATGATTCATTATGCTAGAATAAACAATTAAAAAATGTATTCTAGGTAATGGAAATCAAGGAAATGGAGCCTTTATCATTTCAAAGCAATGAACATGAACAAAAAACTTTGAAACAATTTTCGGTAGGCCTCATAGTTGTTTAATCTCATTCACATTGAATTCATTTTCTGTTGAAGAACTGATATGTAGACTAAGTACAACAATTATACTAGGTGGATACTATCAGGGCTAATTGTAATAAGTTGAATTGAACAATTATGACTAAGTGAATTGAAACTAGTCCAACATCTACTAAGCTTCATAAATTAATTTGGCAATTGTCAGTTGAAACTAGTTTAACATGCCCTTGTTTGTGATCTAGTTGTAGGCACCCTAAAATCACCCAAAAGCTCTGATTGCAAGTTGTATTTATGTGCCTTCCTATTGAAGATTTTTGAGGAATCGATAATCTTCTTATTACTTGCTTACATTAAACAAACGATTACAAGAGTTATATACAGATAACCTATACACTTAACCTAATATAGGAAAATATACTATTATCCTTAATTACTAATTATATATAATAACCAACATTCCTCCTCAAATTGGTGCAAACATATTACACATGCCCAACTTGCAGAAAATGGTATGAAAGGCTTGACTATTGAGTCCTTTTGTGAAAAACATCAGCTAGCTGCTTTTCCAACGATACATGGAACGAGCTCAAGACAACATCAGTTAACTTTTCTTTGACAAAATGACGATCAATTTCAATGTGCTTCGTTCGGTCATGTTGAACAGGATTATGAGCAATACAGAGTGTAGCTTTGTTATCACAATACAAAGATAGGCTATCTTCTCCAACCAACTTCAACTCTGATAGCAACTTCTATAGCCATAAAATTTCACAAACACCTTAAGCCATAACACTATATTCTTCTTATAAACTTGACCTTGCAACCACACTCTATTTCTTGCTTCTCCAAGTGACTAAGTTACCTCCTACAAGTATGCAATAACCAGAGGTGGATCTTCTGTTATCTAAAGATCTAGCCTAATCCACATCTCTAGAGGCTTCAATTCGAAGATCACCATGTTTTGAGAAAAGAAGATCTTTTCCAGGGGCTGACTTTAAATATCACAAAATGTGAAAGATAGCCTGCTGATGAGATTCTCTAGGATCATGCATAAACTAACTCACTAAGCTAACTGCATAAGCAATGTTTGGTTTGGTGTGAGAAAGGTAGATAAGCCTACCAACTAATCTCTAATATCTGCCTTTATCAACTGATTCTTCAATTCCTGCTTGCAACTTATGATTGCTTTCAATGGGTGATTTTGCTGGTTTACATCCCAGCATACCGGTTTCATTCACAAGATCTAGAATGTATTTCCTTTGAGAAATGAAGATTGCTTTTATTGATCTTGTAACTTCAATTCCCAAGAAGTATTGTAACTTTCCAAGATCCTTGATCTCAAACTCTTGAACTAAGAGCTTCTTCAGCTGAGCCATTTCTTCTTTATCATCTCCTGTCATCACCATATCATCAACATAAACAAGAAGAAGAGTGATCTTACCCTTGTAGTGTCTCATAAAGAGGGTATGATTAGCATTTGTTTTGTTGATACCCAAAAGAGATCATGGCTTTGTTGAATCTGTCAAACTAAGCTCTGAGGGATTGTTTCAACCCATACAACGCTTTCTTCAATCTGCACAAATTTTTTGATTCCTCTCATTATCAAACCAGGAGGAATCTCCATACAAACTTCTTCTTCCAAGTCTCCATGTGAGAATGCATTTTTCACATCAAATTGATGCAAATCCCAATCCAAGTTAGCTGCACATGATAGCAAGATTCTGATTGTGTTCATTTTGGAAACAGGGGCAAATGTCTCCTGATAATCAACTCTATAAGTCTGAGTGAATCCCTTTGCCACAAATCTGGTTTTGAATCTTTAAATCGAACCATGTAGCCAACTAGCTTCTTGCCTAGAGAAGTAACTAGTTCCCAAGTTTCATTCTTAGCGAGAGCTTTCATTTCTTCTACCATAGCTTCCTTCTATTTTGGATCTGTGATAGCTTCCCTCCAATCCTGTGGAACAGACATAGAGGAAACAGACAAGGCAATGGCTCTATAGGAGCGAGACAAGGAATCATAAGAGATGAAGTTAGTAATAGAATGTTTTGTACATGACTTGACCCCTTTTGTCTGAGCAATGGATAAATTTTAATCATAATCAGAAAATAACTCACCCGAGGATTCTTGTAGGGTAGAAAGCATGATGGCTTCTTCAAACCTATTCTTCCTCGAGTATCTCAACAAATCAGGTCTATCTAAACATCCAACAACAATCTCCCCCTAAACATCAGTCTCCCTCTAAACATTAGTCTCCTCATTCTCCCTCTGCACAAGATCATGAAGTACCATAGGCACTACTTCTCGATTGCTCTCCCCTTGAAGAGGTGACTGTGTAGTGCCAAAGTAAGGTTCAAACTCCCAAAAGGTAACAACCATACTGACATAAAACTTCCTAGATGGGGGGTGATAGCACTTATATCACTTTTGGGTTGGAAAATACCCAATGAACACACATTTAAGGGCCCTTGGTTTTAATTTCCCAACATTCCTAGTATAGATAAAGCAGACACACCCAAAAACCTTTAGTGGAACAGCATAGCCATGTTCCCCAGTTAGGACTTCTAAAGAAGTCCGGAATTGGAGAGTTTTGAGAGGCATTCAATTAAGATAGGCTGCCACGAGTATAGCATGCCCTCAGTATGACTTTGGAACATTCATAGTAAACATAAGGGATCTAGAAACTTCCAAAAAATGTCTATTTTTCATTTCAACTACCCCATTTTTTAGCACTAATATAAGGACAACTAGTTTGATGAACAATCCCATAGGACTCCAAATAAGTACCAAACCTACTATCCATGTATTATGTCCCATTATTAGTTCACAATACCTTTATTTTAGCATCAAACTAAGTGTGAACCATGTTATGAAAAGATTGAACTAAGGAGAACTTTTTGCTTTAATCAAATACACCCAATTTATTCTAGTGCAACAATCAATGAAAGTAACAAACCGTCGATTTCTAGACAAAGAAGCAGTCTGTGCAAGCCCCCAAACATCAAAATGAATAAGCCTAAAAGGAACGACGACTTTATTATCACTTGAATGGTAAGATTTTTTAGTATCCTTAGCATACTCACAAGCATCACAAGATAAATAATCAAACTGAGTTCTAGAAATAAACTGGGATATAGTTTTTCTAAAACAAAAAATGAGGGATACCCTAACCGCCTATGCCACTATATTATTTCCTAGTTAACATCTTAATATTCCCCAACAAAGGCCAAGCCTTGACTGACTTCCATCATGTATAAGCCATTATGCTCTCTACCACTGCCAATTCTCTTCCCTATTTGAAGATCCTGAAAGACACAATAATCAGGAAAAAAAATTCAACCTTACAGTTTAGGGCCTCAGTGATAGCAATGACAGATAAAAGATTGACAGCGAATTAAGGAACATGAAGAACAGAAGACAACTTAATTAGGAGTGCAAACAATATAACCTGTCTTGGAAATAAGAGTTAAGGATCCATTAGCCACCTTGACAATATCCTTTTTAGACAAGGAGAGTAGATAAGAAAGCCTTTAGAAATGCCTATCATATGTCTATTCGCACCAGAATCAATAATCCATGAGTTAAGTTCACCAAAAGTGTTACCTGACTTGACAAAATTGGAGGTAGCACTAGAGGAAGAGTTGAGCTGTGACAGGAGACGCCTGAAATGTTGAATTTCATAAGAAGAGAGACTGTCAACTGAAGCAGACTTCTTGGATGATTCTACAGTTTCTAGCAGATTTGCTTGAGCCCTTGTAGGGTTGGCTCGTTTCCCCCCTCGAGCCCTAGTAGGTCTCCCACACAACTTCTCGTAGGTCTCTTTTATATGCCTTGCCTTTTCATAGTAATCACAATGCAAATGATCTTTATCAGAAGTAACATCCTTCGACTGCTCATGAGTAATATAAGCTATTAAGCCCGACTTCTCAACTGGTGCAGTATAAAGCATCACACTTTTTTTGGTCTCTTCTTGTTGGATTGAAGAATTTGCCTCCTCAAGAGAGAGAAAAGGAGATCTACCAATAACTTGAATTCTCAACTAATCAAATTCTGGATTCAAATAAGCCAAAAAGTCATAGACTCACTCCTTTTCAAGCATGTTTTGAATCAGTACCGCATCATCAACACACTTGGCTTGAAAATCTTGATAATAATCCAGTTCCTACCATAAACTATCCAACTCAGAAAAATAATCTAAAACAGTAAGCTCACCTTGCTTTGGGTCATTAATTTTGTTCCAGAGTTCAAAAATCCGAGCATCATTTCCCATACGAGAATAAGTAGTTTTTGTAGCTTTCCATATCTTCTTTGCAGTGTTAAGCAGTAAATACTGTCAGGAGATCTTAGGGTGCATAGAATTAAGAAGCCAAGACATAATCAATGAATTATCAGAGTTCCATTGACTAAAAGGTAGGATCAACAACAAGTGGTGGTTTCTTATTCCTATCAACACCTTCTAGCCTTGATAGACAGCAAACAGTTTCTAGACCAAGCTAAATAAATGCTACTGCCATCTAGATTAATAGGACTAATCAGAGAATAGGGACTGCCATTAATAGGATAATGTTTCTCTACCACCTTAGAAGCTTCATTATTATCTGACATAATGGCACGACAGAAGTGAAGAAAGGAACAAAAAAATGACTCCAAAACGACAGCAGAATGAGAGGTCCAATAAACCAACAACGACGGAAGCGACTTGATTGTAGCTGGTCGGAATCAAAGAAGGCCGGCGAATAGGTCTGTCCAAAAACAAAGACGAACGGTGGCCAGAGGTGATGTCACATGCTACACGTGTTGGCAAGTGGAGGAACTGTCGAAATGGAAGGGTGGCGCGTGTGCTCACGTGCGAGGTCGAATGATTTTGAAATTTGGGTACCTGTAGAACGTCCCCTGGACTGTGCTCCAGTGACGACTGTGTTGAAAGGAGAGGAGCGAAATGTGACCTCTTCACACTTGCCAAAAACTAGTGTAATGAAACACTATTCTTCCAAACTAACCTACTGCAGAAGGGAGTAAACTCAAGCTTCAATAGGCAAAGGCTCTGATACCATGAAGATTTTTGAGGAATCGATAATCTTCTAATTACTCATTTACGTTAAATATACGATTACAAGGGCTATATACAGATAACCTATACACTTAACCTAATATAGGAAAATACAATATAACCCTTAATTATTAATTATACATAATAACCAACATCTATCCTAAAATCACTTGGAAGCCACCAAAGAGTGATTGTTTTATATAAGTAAAAGGAAATAATGAATTATTGTTGTATCTATTATGAAGTATCAGCCCTAGTATTTTAGCAATACATACTTCTTTCAATATATGAAAGGCTAATTAAAATAGAATCTTATTATACAAGAACACTAACAATATTAATATCAAAAACTATAATACCTCATTATCAAAATCTTCATTAAATCAATCTTGCTAACTATTAAATTTTCATTTCTCAATACTCAATGATTAATTACTTTGATGCTAAAGGGCATGCATCAATCTTGCTAACTACCAAATTTTCATTTCTCAATACTCAATGATCAATTACTTTGATGTTAAAGTGCATGCGCATATATTTATTGGTGAACTAAGCAGTCCTTTTCTACTTATCCCCTATACCTTGAAATAGGAGTACACCAGTACATGATAACCAACAAACCCTAGAACTAAGAAGGATCATAATAGTAAAAAGTACAAATGAACAACAAATATGAACTTGTCTTGCTACAATAAATAACTGATAAACCATAAGTTGACAAAAGGTTAAGATAAAAAGTAAACGGTAATAGTAACTAGTAATAACTTGCAAGTTTATATAATATTCTATATTTAACTAAATTCCTAAATACCATTATCTTGGTGAAAGTTCTATAGTTTATCTGTTAGACTTGACTTAGAATTTCACAACTGTTAAGGATAATCTACAAAATTGTAAGTCAGCAATCCTTAACTAAACTAAGGAACTACGAGGAGAAAATTCCCGCACAACAAAGATTGGTAGTTGGAAACAAATGTCAACATCTCCAGGTTCAATTATTCATCGAATGGGTACATGGCTACTTGGCCATATCCACTACAATGATAGTGACAGATGCATATTTGTTTTTCATCTTCAGTAGCCATCCACATGTAATAAAGCAGTTAATTATTCAAATAAGTCAGAAGTTTTTTTTTTAAATTAATAGATTTCATTATAAGAAAATATATACAATCTAGAGGATAAAACTAATATAATCCATAGAATCTAGATTACAGAGATTTATGGTTCTAGTAATCATCTACATCTTGAGATCGAGGGAACTTGGGAGACCACATAGTCCAGGATCACTCCAATCCCCATCTGCTCTTCATGTTACTTGTCAGATTTGTAGCTATTCCTCTGGCTAACATGGCCAATCTGCAAGGCAGGAAGATGGCCTGAAAAACCATTTCACTGTTTCTACTTTTTTGTTTGAATACTCTGCAATTGCGCTCTTTCCATATGTAGTACACCAAGGCTGCCTAACTTAACCTGATAGCTTTGAGATCAACTGCATTATGCACTCTAATTTTCCCCAGCCAAGTAATAGTTTCTCTCCAAGAATCCGTTGTTCGGGCCATGTGCATATTCTACAACTGATCCTTGACTTGTCTGGTATACCTGCATCTAATCATGCGGTGTTCCAAACTTCCCAGTTCCGCATTACATAACTCATAGTTCAAATTGCTAATGGAGAACCTGACCTTATCCCTTGTAAGCAACCCCCCATTCATTCCTATCCAAAAGATGAATGAATTAGCTGGATTAAGATCACTATCCCATATTAAGGCTGCCCACTCCTACCTTGTGGTCTGTGTAGCCTGTAACGTAACAGTGTTTTACAGGCCTTTGTGTTGAACTCTCTTGAGTTATTTGCTAGCCACTAAATATCATCTTGCTTTCCTTCCCGACGTCGAGGCAACTCTTCCATAATGAAACTGGCACTCCTACTATTGTGGAAGGGCCATATCCACTGATTATTTCGAATAAGCATACTTACTTTGGTAGTTGGATTCACCACTAATTTCAAGCCCTGTACCTCCTACACCTTATATAGAGGACTTTTGCAGTGCCAATTATCATACCAAAAAAGACGTCCTTTCTCTATTCCCAAGCCTATGGAATACCTGACTCTGCATCCATTGTCTGGTTTCTAGAATTCCTTTGAGAATGCTTGACATATCTTGCCTTGACTGTAGGATCCAAATACTCTTGTGCTTAATGAATACATTATGTATCCATTGCACCCATAAATCCTCCTTTTTGTAACATAATCACCACAAATCCCGCCCCCTGCTCACCCTATGATTCATCCTTGCAGAATAGATGCCCAATCCCCCCTGTTGCTTAGGTCTACAAATTTTGTCCCAACTGATCTTCGCTTTGGTTCTGCCTTGGTTTGAGTTGTTCCACAAGAAATCCCTAACCCTCCTGTCGATTTCCTTAAGGATATTTTTGGGAATGGATAAATGGTTGATCCAATAAGTGGTAAGATTGCTCAGTATTATCTGAATTAGTTGTAGCCTGCCTCCATAGCTAAGGAACCGATTGCGCCATTGATTGATTCTACCATGAATTAAGTCCAACAAAGGTTTCCAATCCCCATCATTGATTCTTCTTTGAGAAATTGGTACCCCCAGGTGTTTGAAGGGTAGTTGTCCTTGTGTTAATCCCATCTCGATAGCTATAGGTGCTACCTCTCTACTTGAGTTGCAAGATAAATAGAAACAGCTCTTCAGAGGATTGCATCTTAAACCTAAAATTCCTTCATTACTTGCATGATTATATTAATCGAGTTTTTCTTAACCTTGCAAAGCAATAAGAGGTCATCTCCAAAAGCTAAGTGTGTGAGCTTCAAACCTTTACATCTGTCATGGAATTGGAACTTTGGATGCCACCGTATGGTATTCACAAGAAGAGTTGACAAAACCTCCATGAATAGGACAAACACCTTGCCTCAAGCTCCTCCTTGCTTTAATCAGGTTTGTAGGTTCCCCATCCACCAAGATTGCCATAGAAGCAGTAGTTACACATTCCTCAACCCATTTTCTAAACAGAGGAGGGTAATCGACTGACTTCAATATAGTAAAACAAAGCTCCAGTTTATTGAGTCATAGGCCTTTGCAAGGTCCATCTTTATGGTGCAATTCCTCATTCTCCTCTCAGAGTGATAGCCCTCTAACAATTCTTGGCAAAGTAGGATATTTGTTCCCACTGATCTCCCCTTGATTAAAGCATTCTGTTCTGGGTAATTATTTTCCCCAGGCTAGCTCTCAACCTATTAGCTAAGATCTTCGTGATGTTTTTATAAAGAAAATTATAGCAAGCTATAGACCTAAATTGTTCCATCTTTCTTGCATTACTCTGTTTGGGAATAAGGTAGATAAACGTTTTGTTCCATTTCTTGAGGATGTTCCTCTCTTATAGAACTCATCCACTATTGCTACCACTTCTTCTCCTACAATATCCCAATGTTTTTGAAAGAATCTCCCATTATAACCATCTGGTTTTGGGGCTTTGTCAGGGTTCATTGAAAAAATAGCATTCTTGATTTCTTCCCTTGTTATTTCTCTTACCAACTCCACCTTATCATCTTCATCAAGTTGTTTAAGCCCTATTAGACCCTTTGCAAGTATATTTCTTACTGGCATTACAGTCCCAAATTACCGAGTATAGTACTCTAAGGAAACCCTCTTCATACTTTCAATCTCCTCATGGATCCGGCCCATGTCATCTTCCAGCAATCAGATAGAATTCTTATTCCTCCTAGCTGAAATTGAGCTCATAAAATACTTAGTACATCTCTCATCCGCCTTCATCCAGAGCATCCAAGATTTCTACCTTAATAGAGTATTGGTACTATTCAGCTGTAGATTATATTTTTCCACCAATGCAGCTTCCTGTGTTCTTAGTTACAAATCTTCTGGTTTAACCAATATTCCTTTCTAACATTGCTTTAGCTCTTCCAGAGCTTCAATTAGAGCTTTCAAGTCTGGTTGGACTGTTTTCTTACTGAACAATTTCAGTCGATTCTGCAAGGCTTTGAGTCTCATGGTGATCTAATATCCTTTTGATCCATGTACGTCCCCCTGCATCTCCTCGGTGAGTATGTTTTTAAAGTCAAGATTATCCATTAAGTGATTGAAGATCCTAAATGGGGTCTTCCTCCTACTATCGCCTGTTTGCAACTCCAATACTATTGGACTGTGATCCGATACAGTTGGATCATCAAACAAAGCGTTACTTGTAGGGTGGGTCTCTATCCACTTGTCATTTACCATACATCGGTCCAATTTTTTCAACAAAAACCATTCTCCCGATTACTTTTCCTTTGTTATTTCTTTTTCTTTTATCTTAATGATGTCTAGAGTAGTAATATGGTAACAACATTAGAAAGAGATGGCATTGGTAGCCCCTTCAATTGGATTAAATCGTATATACAATAGCTAAGCATTTTTGTTAATACAAGACTAGATTAAAAAATTTATTTTGCACGTGCATTAGCATAAACTTTGAAAAAAAGAAAAAAGAAACAAACCTTGCAGACATGGACAGAAGTTCTCTAGCCTTATCAAGCTCAGCCATTGCTTCAGAGGCATTGACCTTTCTTAGCGTATTTGATATCAACATTGCCACCCTAGCAAGTTGAAGCATGTTGGCACCAATCTGCCAAAGAGAAAGAGATCCAATGGAGTATGAACATGAGCTAGACAATTTTAAACTTAAACCGATTAATGATACTCTAGTAAACAAGATTAAACCACATTTTAACTTATTTCTCCCCGCTTCCCTCCCTCCATTTTTACAATAAGAATTCTCTAAATACAAACCTGAATGTGGTCTTTGGGAAGCAATATTTTCCGAACGTCCAAACACCTGCACTTAAATAAGTTAAAGATAAAGAGACCATTCAACTTCAAATTTTAAATTATTGGTGATGCTAACAAATTGACCATATCTTATTCTAACATGTCTCTATCATGAAATGTGGCAAATTTCAATAAATCACAAATCCACCAAAAACTAGGGAAGTATAAAATTTGATACGTCTTAGTCATATATGCTCTAAAAACATGTCAAAAATCATCAAATTCAAAGTTTAGGGCATTCGGTGAAGACTAATAATAGATGATATATTTTCTAATGTTATGAAAATGTAATTTCATCACATTTTGAGGATGATATGTTTTGATTAGAGATTTATCCAGTAGGATTCACCTTTCAAGAAGTTCACTTGCTTCCTTTATATTCCTAGTTGCTTGAAGGGTCAAGGCCAACCTTTCAGCTGCAGCTACAGTCTCTAAAGACTTCCAGCCCTATCATAGCACAGAGCTATGCATCAAAAGGAATGAAAGAGAAAGCATATGTGAAAAAAGAGGAGCTGAAAATAATATTCACAATCAATGATCAAATTTGTTGGATCAAGTGTGATAATAAAATATGTTACTACTATTATGAAACAAAGAGAGGAAATATTGTCTCAACCGATAATTTTGTACATAGGTAAAAGTACAAATAAACACAAATTGTTCAATTCCTGATTAGGCAAGTAAATGGGATCCTTATAATCAAGCTAAACAATCTATAACAATCTCTATAATCAAGTTATACAATCTGTAACACTCTCCCACAAGCTGGAGCATAGATATTAGTCATACTTCGCTTGTTACAAATGTAGCCGAAATCCATTTACAATCTATGTGAAATACTTCCAAGTTATTCTCCAGTTTTCACATATCCTATAAAGATCAAGTTTTGCTGCACTTTGTCACAAACAAATGACAACTAATCTCATAAGCATAGTTCGTTCATCAAACACATGACTAGAAGCAATATGCAGAGTAGATTGGTTAACACACCACAACTTTGCTAATATTGAGGATTTATGACCAATCTCTATTAAGAGCTTATATATCTACATTAGTAGATATATCGACTGTGTCATAACTCTACATTCAGATTTTGTACTGACCTGGGCACAACATTTCACTTTTTTCTTTTCCATAAAACCACGTTTCCTCCAATAAAAACACAACAAACAATAGTGGATTTCTAATTAATCCTGGAACTTACCCAATCTACATTTGAGAGACACTAAATATGAATGTGTCCATGATTTTCATACAATATCTCTAGACCAAAAACTCCCTCTTAAGTAATATAGGATATGTTCTAAAGCAGCTTATTGATGGACGGTTTGAAAGACATGAATTGACTTATAATACTGATAGAATATATAATATCAAAACAAGTTATTGCAAGATAGTTCAGTTGCGTAACCACACTCTTAATTTTCTCAAGATCTTTAAATAAGTCTCCATCTTTGGTGAGTTGCAAATTAGGAAGTACTAAAGCACTACATGGATTAGACCTCAATTTTTCGATCTCAATTAATAGGTCAAGCATGTACTTTCTCTTATACAGAAAAATGCCTTTCTTGCTTATTGTCACCTCTCTTTATAGAAGATATTTCAAAAATTCAAAATCTTTTGTGTTAAACTAATTATGAAGAAAGGACTTCAAAGGTGAAATGTTCACGTATCACTTCCAATAGTGCCAATATCATCCACGTACACAATAAGGAGAATAATGCCAAATGGAAAATATTTATAGAAAACTGAGTGGCCAAACTTATTTGTATTCATTTTAAATGTTTCTACTACTTGACCAAAATTTTCAAACTATGGGAACCCTATATTAAACCATATAGGGACTTTTCGAAGATGACAAACTTCCTTATACTACCCCTGAGCAACAAACTCACGTGGTTTCTCCATATATGTTTCATCCTGAAGGTTACCAATATAAGAAGGTTTTTTTAATGGCTAACTGATGTAAGGGCCAATCATGAGTAGCTACCATAGACATGAATAAATGAATAAGGTTAATTTAGTGATAGGAGAGAAAGTGTCAAAATAATCCACACCATAAGTGATGAAAGTTGAAGACAATTTGTGTTACATGATTTTGTGTACATAGGAACAAGGGTTTATATACAAAATTCCTAAGACTATTTGGGAAGTAATCTAGCTAGTAACTCTATGAAATCTCTCAATTATATATGAGATTATAGGTGTAATTATAACAATATCAATGCTAATAATCTCTGGTCAACACTCCCCCTCAAGTTGGTGCATAAA
>JANTNU010000007.1:21029-31578 GCA_024752395.1 Erythroxylum havanense | reverse complement strand
GTCAAGGTTGTCTTTCTCCTTGTTCTTGGGTAGGATTCTCTTGGTTCCCTTGATTCTTCACCAATTGAAGAGATCTTGAGCTTAAAGGGAAGCTCTTCTCTTCCTCTTCATTTTTCCTGAGTATCTAATAAGGCTCTTCCTAAAAAGATTAAGGTCGAAATTAGAAGGTATAGTGAAACTCCTAAAATCATGGAGCCTTTAACAAGCATACTATCTGGTCAGGAAGTAGGAAGCTATGATAGTTGTTCACACTACTTCCTTACCTTTTTAAGGGCAATAATAAGCCACTTCAAAGTTTAGGCCAGACTAATAATAACATGGAAACAAAAGTTAGGTTATAGATTGCAAGTTTGATAATTGAAAATATAAGCATAATTTTTTGGATAAGGCAATAGTAAGGAGGAACCAAAGTAATTTAGAAATAATACATGCTATACAAATTTACTATAGGAGGTAGGCTTAAATTGAATTATCATTAATACTACAGAGGGTTTCTGTGGAGCTTATAAAGGATATCATTCTTAATTAGTGCACTAGTTACCTCCTTAGGGCATATGGTATTGGGTATGTAATGGTTAACAACCTTGAAAAATGTGTTATGCAACTTTAAAATAAAAACTATGACGTTTAAATGGGAGAAACAAGTGGTGCATCAATAAGGAATCCAAACAAAAATTCTTAGTCTTAGCAAGGGGTTGAATAAGATACTAAAAGGGTCTAGAGTTAGAGGATTGTATATGACATAACTGACACATCCTTTGGAGTATCAGTTATTGCAAATTAAGATAGAGGAGCAACCTAGTACACTCAATAAGCACACATTCTAAGATAGGTTCCTTATACCCCCTGATTTTAAAGCTTATAAATGAATTACATGTATTAAGATGGTAGTCTAGGCTTCATTTGAGATTTAGTTATCACCAGATTAGGATGCATGAGGAAGACAAAACTAAGAGAACTTTTGAACTTGTGAGGGTCATTATAAATTTCTAGTGATGCCCTTTGAATTGGCCAACATTCCCTCAATTTTTTTAAAGTTTAATGAATGAGATTTTTAAGTCAATCTTGAGGAAATTTGTTATTTTTCCATGAAATTTTAATAAATAACAGCTTCTTCTGTCAATATTTAAATCTGATTAAAGAGGCTATAAAAAACCTTCAAGCTTATCAATTCTTCATCAAAGGCAACAAATTTGTTTTTGAGGCAAGGAAAACTGAATATAAGGGACATTCCATTTTGGTTAAGGGAGTCACTACTAGTGAAAGGAAGACAGAAGCTATCCATAACTGGTGAGTACAAAATTCAATCAAAGATCTAAGTGGATTCTTAGTACTCACTGTCTATTATAAAAATTTTATTAGGAACTATGCAAGCTTGGCTAGAACTTTGACAGGGTTATTGAAGAAATAAGCAATCAAGGAGTGGAATTGGGAAAAGAAACAATAACAAGCTTTTGAACTATTAAAAGAGGCCCTTGTGACAATTCCAATACTAGTCATGCCCAACTTCTCCCAACCATTAATCATAGAGTAGATGCATGTGGCACATGCATATGAGCTCTTCTCCAATAAGAAAGACATCCCATTGCATATTTAAGCAAGACATTAGTTGCTAAACACTTAAGGCTCTCCATTTATGAGATGGAATTTATTGCAATCATCAAAGCTACTAAACAATGGCATCACTACCTCGGAAGACTATTCAAGTTCTACGTTGATCATTAAAGTCTCAAGTAATTGTTTGAATGGAAAATTTCCACTCCTTTTCAATAAACATAGCTACCCGAGTTGTTTATGTATGAATTTGAGGTTGTATATAGGATTGGGAAGGAGAACAAAGCATCAGACACTTTGTTAAGGATAACTAGTACTAAATTGCTTACCTTAATAGTCTACTAAGTCCATACACAACAGTTGGATGAGAGTAAAGAAAGTTGGAAGAAGGATGTGATCATTCAAGATATCATTGGGAAGCTAATAATAGGAGAATTTAACTACAACAATTATAAGTAAAAAGAAGCATTATTGAGGTGGAAAGAAAGATTGATAATCGGTTTTAACAGTGACCTACAAAGGAAACTGATCTCCAAAAGTCACAATGAGCTACAAGGAGACCACTCAAGATTTACAACAAACACTAAGAAAATACAAAACGTATTCTGGTTTAGCCTGATTCTGGCGAGACTGTACGTTGCCGTTTGAATCCATGAACTTGACTGTCTCTAACAAGAGTTTCTTCAAGATAACACAAGGCACTCTGGGGGTTGGTATCCGGCAGGCCCCTCCGACGGTCAAGTTAGTCTTTTTGTGAGGGTTTTGGTCGCTGTAAAATAGAGAAATTCAGGGTTCTAATCTCGTACCTGTATCATGGCCAAGTTATACCTTATGTATGGAATAGATACTAGGTTTAGGTCTTTACGTATGCATGGGAGACTTCCATCTGCGAATGGGTCGTGGATACGTGGACTGGGGCCTGGGCCTAGCATAGTTATTTTATGTGAGTTTGAGCCTAGCACGATCGACCTAATCATATTCTATTATAATGTATAAAAGAAAGATGTGAGAAATTATATTAAAGGATGCTTTATATGCAAAGGAATAAATATGAGAAACTTACGTCTCCTAGGAAACTTTAACTTATACAGGAGGGTATTAGGAAGAGATCATTATGAATTTCGTATTATAGGGATTACCAATATCTAGGAAAATAAAGTATTCTGGTGACAATGGACAGATATAGTAACTATGCCCACTTTATAGCCATCAGACATCCTGTTACTGCATCTGAGATGGCCTACACGTTCTTAGATCATGTCTTTAAACTCCGTGGATACTTGAAAGCATAGTATTTGATATGGATTCTCTCTTTTTAAGAGTATTTTCTTCAAGTTGCAAAGAATAAGGTTAACTTCTCAACTGCATATCACCCCAATTAGATGAGCAGAAAGAGACGGTCAATAAAATCTTGGAGACTTGCCTATGATGCTTTTGTAGAGGCGCTCCCATTGACAATTTGAGTAGATATCACTGGCAGATTTGTGGTATACATCACATATCATGTGGCAGTGAACACCACCAAAGTTGAAATACTATATGGTTATCTTTCCCCTTTTTGTGCTCCTAACTTCACTGGGGATTCTAAGAATCTCATGGTAAACCGAATGGTAAAGGATAAGGAAACAATTCTAGCCACCACAAAGTTTCATCTTAAAAAAGCTTAAAATAGGATGAAACAGTAGGACAATAGAAGGTGGATAAGGTGACATATAAATTAGTGTTTCTCTAAGGGACTCTCATTCATTTGATGTTCTATGTTTCTCATCTTAAGAAATATATAATCAAAAGAGGGATGATGATCATAAGAACTACCTGTAACACTCTAATGTATAGACAAGCGCTAAGAGTGATCTTGGTTCGTAGGATTGTAAAATATCACAATAAACCTATAACTCAGATATTGGTACATTGGACAGATGACCAAAGCGAAGAGGCAACATGGTAATCTTTATTTGAGCTTCAAAAACACTTCTCTACAGCAAACCTTGTGGACAACGTTCTTGAAGGGAAAGATATAATGTTACGGGACGATGAAGATAAAAGTGCGGAGTTAACAGCTACTACTTAAAAAATAAAATAATGTCATAAAATAGGAAACAGTGTCACATAAGTACAAGACAAAAGCAGCTCCAAGTTATCCTGATGTAGATAAATATAATATAAGATTACAGGTAGTGCACTGTGAAAGGGGGAGACCGTCTTTATACCGTTTGTGATGAAATGAACTTGTTTTCCCTCCTCGCTTTTCACTGTCTTCTTCCTGTCACTCTTTCGGCTATTGTTGTATTATCTTCCATGTTGGACTCTATTACTTGTTCTTCTTGTACGTAACAGATCTCTTCTATAAATTGTTTTGTCACAGAAATTTTACTACACCTGTTTCTTTGAGTGTACTCATATTTTCCGTATCTGGTTCATGTACCTTTAACACTCGCCAAAGTGTTACTGGGGCTGCAACTCTGTTTTACACTCCCAAGCCAACTTCCAGCATTCTTAAATCACCATCATCTGTTGTGTCTATGAAGTAGGGAGCTCCTTCAACGTGTCAAGAGCTGGATTAGAGCAATTATCACAGGAAAGGAAGAACGCATAGCTCCCTTGTGACATCAAGATTTATAATCTTCCTCGACTCAATCTGACATTGGCGAGCGATCTGGGGAATTTCGACAATTAGGAGCCTTATATTTCACTTAAGATTTACCCAAAAATGAAAAAGATAAAAGAAGTGTTTCCGTACAATTTACGATTTGATTCATCACCAACTTTCAATTTAAATATTTAACTATGTTTTAATTTAAGACGGAATATTAAATAGGTTCTAGTATTTGACAATTTGTCAAGACGGTACTTATCTTTTCTGTTTAGTGGGTGTTTTCGAAAAGTATTCTCTTGTACAACCTAAAGTTTTAGCTAACGTGACACCGGAATACTTTTCTTTTCAGGCACATATTGTAATGCGTATCTAACAATGAAGATAAAATTGCAATTCTTCATATCCTCTGCAGCTTCAGCCTGTGTTCTCAACATCTAAACCACTAAAAGCAGTTCACAGGCAGAATAAACCATAAGCAAACATCCCATATTGTACACAAAAAACAAACTCTTTTCTTCTTTCAGTACAGAAACGGACAACGTTTAATCCAAAGTCAAGAAGTCGAGATGCATCGAATGCTGCTATTGAAGGAGGAATTTTATTGGACATACTTTTTCTTTTCCTTTTCGTGTATTCTCTACTTTCCTAGGTACATAGATCAGGGTCCTAAAATTCACAGATGTCAAAATAAGGCTATAACATGTTACAATGGTAGGATCAAACACCAGAAAAAAGAACTGTTGCTACACATACTAATATTTTCCGATTTAGCCATATGTGATGAGATCACAGATGATGCAAACCTATTTGCCTGTAAATTTCACGCAGAAGCTTTCCCCATCTCATAATCATGTTGGCAGGAGTTGTGCGCTTTATCGGAAGCCTCGGCTGTTTCAAGCTCCTTCAAAGCTCTTTTTGCATAGACAGTGAAAGCAACTACAGTAATGATTGTAATAATGATGGAAATGATATTATATATGATTTCCACGGCAGTCAAGTGATGGTTACCATACTGGACATCAGCTAGCGTCCTTATTAACCGACCACTGCACAAAGAGTAACATATAGTTTAATAGGGAGATAAATACGGATCATCAAAACAAATAGGAACTGACATTTCAAAATTTTCACTGTCAAGCTGCATTAGCAAAGTCTTGGTAACTAAATCATCAGTGCCAACTAAACTGTACACGAAGCAGATATCTTAAGTATTCCTTTGAACACAAATTCAATGAAGTGAGCAAGACAACTGAGGCAAAATCACTAGAACCCACCTATAAATATAGATAAAAGCTTCAGGTACCATTCCAGCAACTGAACCACATAGATAAGGCCAAAATCTCATGCTTGTTACCACTATTGCATAATTGAAAATAGTGTATGGAAATGGTGAAACCCTAAACAGTGCAACCACACGAAATTGATAAAACCAGCTCCCTTCTCCAGCAAGTCTTAGCATAGCAGCTTTCTGGGGCCATTTCTTTAGCCATTGCTGCATGTTAAACAACAGATTTTTCAGAGTCAAGTGACTGAAAACTTCAAGCATGACTAACAGATTGTCTAATTCATCATCATGGTTTAAGGATCATGAAACTCACATGAATGCGCTCACGGAAAAATAGCCCAATCCAGTAGGGCAGAAGCATCCCTATTGTTGTTCCAACCATTATTATGATGAACCCAAGACCATATCCAAAAATCATTCCAGTCAACCACATAGAAGGGCCTGAAGGAATTAACACCACAGGGAATAATGCAAGAGAAGCAACAAGCACAAGGGCAAGGACTGGACGACCAAAGGCAGTTGCTTCCCATTGCATGACAGGGTAAAGAACCTACAATGAAATAGATGGAGCTTGAAGTGTTAAAAGATTACACTCGAACAGCCACAGATTTTATTATGACTCGTAGATGGTTAGTAGTGGGCGTGTGCATCAGCTTCATGTTACACAAGACTCTGCGTCAGTCACAAAGAGTATAGGGTTGTACCATGCATTTTGATAAAGTAACCAAAGTCATGTCTTAATTATACAGAAAAATTAGGTGAACATCAATATTGAGTTCGTTAACAGTCCAAAAAACCTAATTGAAGTTGACGTCAAAGATTCCTGGATAAGATTCAATTTCATATTTTAAAAAAAAAAATCCTGGATAAGAAAGGAATGTAGGGAAATGGAAGGAGGAAAAGGAAGCTGCTGAAGTAAAGACCCGCAGCAGCAACATTAATTACATTATATGCCAAATTGTTCTTAAATAGATATACTAAAAATAAAAAGTAGTTCAAAGAAAAATAGAAATGACGCCTGTACACATCAAATGCCGCTGTTATGCTGTAGATCAAAGCTAAATTGAGTTTGAAGGATGTGATGGAGAAAATGTACCTTTCCTAAAAGAAAAGGCACTCCCCATTTCAAGAAAATGAGTAGACATATAGTACCGAGAAGGACCCATGCTAACACTTTGATCCACCAAATGAAAGATTCAATATTTGCACTAGCTTGAGGCTGTGAATTGCGAGTTTCAACTGCCCTTGATTCACTGGATACAACAAGTCTAACATATTCATTCTCTTCGCTCATGGGATGCTCAGAATTTGACGTGCCGTCATCTTTTTCCAACTCATCAGATGCTTGCGGCAGCATTGTGAAGCTCCCTATGCGTAGTTAGCAATATAAACAGGAAAAGGAATAGGTTCAAGCACCAAAGAAAGAAGAAACTCACAGTTCAGAATAATAAAGCAATGAAGTCAAATGAAACTCCTATGCTGTGAAATACGAAAAAAAAAAAAACACACACAGCAGCAATCAAAGGCAGTGAAGAAAACTTGTCCAGTTAGGAAATAGTTTGGAAAAACAAACAACGAATAAAACTAAAACAAAACCCAACAACAATTGGTAAATCATGAGATGAGAGTACAACTGGCAAGTGGTCGCAGTTGATAATTAACCTCTGAAAGCCCTGGAATGTGTAGATAGAAGACGTTTCGGAATTGACTCACTTTTTTGTTAGAAATTCGCGCAAGAAAAGCATAATTTTCGAGTGAAAGAAAATATTCACCAGATTAAACAGGTGAATATCGGAGTTGCAACATACATACAGAAAAACACATATATAGGTCGAAGCCAGAGATAAAGAACAAATAGGAAAAATATAACTCTATAATGGGTGAACAAAATCTAATCAAGGTTTATAGAAATTAGTAGAAACAAAGAAAAGTAACTTTAATTTGATAACCAAAACAAGGAAAAGGAAGTTCTAAAACCCAGAAAGGCGGCTTGCAGCCTCTGCGCTGTAGCATGCCAAACCGTGGATTTTGCTTACTATAAAACGGAATTTGAGAGAGACAGAAAGGCCACAGTAGTTTCTGCTGGTATTTAAGTGAATTAGTCGGAGTTGGGGCCGTGGAGATGTCGCCGACGACAGTTTTCCTGCTTGCAAACGTAGAAATGAATCAGCTGATATTCTCCAAGCAATTAACACTATGATTACACATTCATTTGGGCTTTCTTGCTCTTTTTCTTCTCTAACAAATCGTCTATTTGTTTCCGCGTTTACTTTTCTTTCCTTCTCATTTCAAACTTTTGTATGTATAAGTATAATATAATAGCGTTCAAAAGAGGCAATTGTGCCACCAGCCGGACTCTCATTTCAACCCCCGATTTGTTCTTTTTTTGACCTCACTTATTTTACTTGTACAAAGTTTTCTCAGATGTCCAAGCTTTGTTAATTACTAAAGGCGATATCCAGTATCCACTAACATTTTTTGTCTTTTAATTTTAAAAAGTTTATTTAAAATCATTCTTTACATTTATTGCTTATTTTTATTTAAATTTATCAATAATCATTCAGATTCAACTCTATTTATAAGATTTTAAAAAAATAAAATTGAAATAGCTATCTTTTGTAATAATAATTGCTTTTAATTTCAAAATTATAAAATATAAATTATTACTACATTAATTAAAATTAAATAATTAAAAATATTTTTCTTAAATATAATATTTATTTTTATTATATAATAAGTATTTTCAAGCAATAACATATGTAACTTATGATGGAGGGAGAGGGGAGGGAGTTTTTGAAAAAAAAAAAACTTTCAACTTTGCTTTGTTACTATATCCTCACTACAAGAAAAATAAAGTTTAGCGACAGAAATTATTGACGGAATTTGTAAACATTCTGTCAGTAACCTTATTTACTGACGAAATTTACGGACGAAAAAAGTCGTCGAAGATACGACCGTTGGTAAATTTACCGATGGAAAATTTTTATACCACTGTCGGTAAATTTACCGACGAAATTATCGACAGTATAAAATAACCGTCGATTGGTAAATTTATCAAAGGAGAAAATTTTTCTATCAGAAAATTACCAACAGAATTGGCTATTCCATCGGTGATTACCTGCAGAATTTTTTTCTGTTGGTAAATTCAATATATTTTGTTGGACCTCGTTTTTGGAGCCCAATATCAGACACGGAAGCATGAGGCTTGGGCTTGGAGGGAAGACCTAGAAGTTGAAAATCTAGAAGAAAGATCCATCGGAAGCAAAGGCAGGCGTAGCCGCGGCGTGTGTTGTTTCGCCGCGGTGAAACCTTTCGGGAAGCTACACCGCGGCAAGCGAATGAACCTTCGCCGCGGCGAGTGAAAGAACTCTCGCCGCGGTGAACCCGCAAATTTAACTTCGTCGCGGCGAGCAGATGGTCTCGTCGTGGCGAAAGCCCTTTTTTTTCACAGAACCCAAAACTTAAGATTTTCGGTCATTTTCATCACAACAACACAACCCAAAATAGACTCAAAAAGCAAACTTAAGCATACACTCAAGCAATCTTCTAAAATCTTATTCTCACGGTAAAATGATTCAATGCAAAAGGTTTGAAACTAAAATCAACATCAACCATATCTCATTGATAACCAAAAGGAGAGTTTTACAAAGCTTTAATGGCATTTCAACCCATAATACATCATTTGAGTTCAAGAAACAAAAATACAAAATACACTTTAACTAATAAAACGTGAAATGTGACTAAAGCCTTGAATTCCAAAAAGATAACTTGAAAATACAAAAACATGACAATTCGGAGTGATGTCGTAACTCTTGACCTACTCGATCTCTTGCTCATTACCTGAATAGGGGGAGGAGAGTGGGGGTGAGCTATAAAGCTCGTGGGTATCAGATTTATAATAAAGAAAACATGCAAAACTATTTCAAAACTCAAATTGCCATTGTATATTTTCGAAACAATAGTAATTTCACATGTAGATATCATCATCTCAAAATGCTTGATTTTCAAACAATTCATGAGCAATTTTAAATCATGTATGCATCAAACGTGTTAACAGATCATAAGCACATAAGCACAACAGAATGGTTTGGGTAAGTCCAAATTCATGGCGCACTATACATTCTCATATAATGGTCCTGTGTAGCCGTAAAATTTTTGAGGGAATCCTTGAAGGAGCTCCATGCCACTAGCGGGCAGGGGGGAGAAGCCTATACTTGGGTCAACGTACACGTTACGGTTCTTAAGGGACTACCACAAACCCACATAACACATATTTCATGAACTTGAAGACTTGTTGCCCAAAATGGCACATTTTCTTAAAAACTTTCTTTTCATAATCTTGATATATGTCTTGAAAATCATTCTTGAAAACATGATTGTATAAATGTGCGTTCTTTTCAAACGAAAAACACTTTCATAAAACATCACACAATTCATGTAGCAAACATGTAACATATTTCACAATTCATTCAAAAAGAAATAAAGGCAACATTGATGATGCAATTTAAATCATTAAAACTTTCTAGATTTGAAGAAAACAATGAGTGGCTTATTTTCTCTATTATAAACGTGTATCCACCTTGAGTTCCTTGCTTATAAACTTACTTAGGAATGTCTTTCCTCTTATTCCTCTTGCTCATCTTGCCTCACTTGATTTCCTTAAACAATAACCAAAATTCCATTCAATTTGGTGTAGAAATCATAAAGTCATACTTTAACAATTCGAACTATAACTTATGCTGAAACAAAAATTCTATGTTTAACTTCCATCCAAAATTTGATATTCTTAGAGACTGAATTTCAATTTCATTGCTTCACAAAACTTGTATTCCTATGTTTCTAGTTTACAAATAATAAAAAATAACCTCATTTGGACATCTACAGAAAAAATTATACTCAAAATACCAAAATATATCGGTGCAGGAAAATGGCCTCTCGCCGCGGCACGGCGCACGAGCCAAAATCCTCCTGAAACCTGTTTTTCCCACATTCTTTAACCATATTCCTCCCATATTTCAAATATAACACATCTAAACCCTAAACCATCTCTTATACTTCATTTTTCTAAGCTCATTCCAACCCAAACTCATTAACAAAACATCAAAATCTATCTT
>JANTNU010000006.1:36675349-36688263 GCA_024752395.1 Erythroxylum havanense | reverse complement strand
ATAAGTCATGGTAATCAAACAGAACTTTCATCTGCACACACCACCGGTTGTAATTCTTTCCATCAAGGATAGGAACTGATAATTGGGTAGTGTTGTTCATGATAACAGACCGTATAGGCTCTGATACCAGATGTAGAAATTTAAATAAAAGAGAAGGGACAATAGACTGCAACTGCAAATTGAATATCTTTCTCTACGAAATAACGAAATCTGATGACCAGTATATATAGGCCAACTTACAACTAACAGAAGCTAGAAAATAGACTTAATAACAACCCACTAACACGACCTGTGATATGCCATAAGAATAGGATCACTAACAAACCACTATGCACTACTCTTAACAGTCCAGAAAACTACGACAATTACTGAAGAATAAAACAAACACTGATAAAATCAGAATTAATAAGTCATTAACTAATAATTCTGGTCAACAATAAACACTTCCTCTTTCTTACTCTGTTCGAAACGTAAAAATTTGAGCAACTTACATACTCATGAGACCACTGTATTCAGTTAATTCTCAATTAACACTACCAAATAAAACAAAAAGACAAACATTTCCAATTTCGTTTCCTTCTACCAATAACCATTAGAAGTTGAGAACTAACTCGATGGCCTAGCATTCCTTTACAGCATAAGAGTAGATAGAGGACTACCTGTGAGATTGTTGAGCTTGATGTTGGCCTGAGCACGGTCAGCGAAGAGCTCGGCGTTGTTAGGGTTTATGTCGATGGCCTGAGAATAGAGATCGACGGCGAGCTCGAAGTGGTCGTCGATGAACGCCTCTTTCGCCTTGGTTACGAGGTCGGAGGCCATTGGATGAGCCCAAAGAGTCCGGAGAAATGTCCAAGAGGAGTTGAGAAAATTTGGCAGAGACGGATTAGAATCCGATTGACTAAAACAGAAGTCTTGTATTATTTAATTTTTCTTAAAAGTATAAATGTTTTTGAAGTGACCAGTACGCCGACAGGGAGGAGGAAGGTTCTAGAATTGCATCCAACGTCAAGGGGAATGCTTGGGGGAATGCTTAATCACATCTTAATATTTTTAAAAATATGTAAATAAATTATTATTATAAATTTTAACAAAATTAAACAAATACTATTTATATAACAATTCATTATTTTTTAAACTCAAATTAAATTAAATAAATTTGATTCAAACTGATTATTTATTATAATTATTTTAAACTATTAATTTAAATTAAATTTAATTAATTAAAATTATATTTTAAAATTAGTTTAAATTATCTAAGTTTTTAAATAATTTGTTAATTTAGTAATTACATTAAACTTATATCTTCTTTTGAAAAATAATAATATAAATTTGTAGACACAATTTTATAAAAAGTAAACTATCATACACACTTTATCACGGGACTTCATATTAAATGTGATGATGATGAAACGATTACAGATGTCAAAAGAATAATTTAATCTCCAAGATTTGCATTAAAATTTAAGTTGTAATTAACGTCTTGGTACATTCAAAATGAACATTAACGTTTATAAATGTTCAAAATAAACCCTGACGTCTAGAAAAAGTTCAAAATAACCCCTTAATTTAAGTTAAATTTCATGAATAATTCTGTCAAGTTAAGCGTCAGGGCTAAATTCATCTTTTGGCTGTTGTCACGTTTGCTCAAAGGTTTTTTTTATTTATTTCGACATCGAAGGGCGTAAGAGTAATTTCACTTGCTCTTTCCTGTTTTGCCTATTGTTCAATTTGGTCGTCTGTTATTGGACAGGGTGAGTCCAAGGAAGGAGACGATGACGTGGACAACGGCCACCGTTGGGAGGATAGTAGGCAGAACGGAACTACACCGTTTCGAGGACGCCTGTGCGCGGGTTATCACGTTATGCAACTCTAGCCTATCGGGAGAAGGTGTCTGCGTCCACAGTGCCGTGACCAAACTGGGTCTTGCAGATCGCATGTACTTGAACAACAACTTGCTCTCTCTATATGCCAAATGCTTTGGCTTGGAGCTTGCACGCCAGTTCTTCGACGAAATGCCATATAAGGATGTCGTGTCGTGGACGGGCATGGTCTCTGCTTACGTTCACAACGCAAGACACGAGGACGCACTTGGGTGTTTCGAGTCAATGGTGACGTCGGGTCAGTGTCCGAATGAGTTCACTTTCTCCAGCATTTTACGTTCTTGTTCTGCTCTAGGAGAGGTTAGTTATGGAAAGCGCGTTCATGGTTCTATAGTGAAACGTGGGCTTGAGAGTAACCAAGTGTTGTGCAGTGCGTTGATTGAGTTATACTCCAAATTTGGTTCTTGTGAGGAGGCGTCTGAGCTTTTTGGGTATGTCGAAAATGGCGATACGGTTTCACGGACAACGATGATTTCGTCTGTAGTTGAAGCTGGGGATTGGAGGCAAGCTTTGCGGTTTTATATGGATATGATCAGAGATGGGGTTTCACCAAATAGGTTCACTTTCACTAAACTTCTTACAGTATCTGGTTTCCTTGGCTTGATCTGCATCAGATTGATTCATGCCCACATGATTAAATTAGGGATTGAGCTGAATTTGGTATTGAAGACTGCTCTTGTAAATGCGTATTCAATATGTACAAGTATAAAAGATGCATTAAGGGTCTCCAACCTGACTCCTGAACGTGACGTGTTCTTATGGACTGCTATAATCTCAGGATTCGCTCAGAACTCAATGTTCAAGGAAGCTGTTGAGGCATTTCAGGAGATGGAGATATTGGGAATCTTGCCGAATAACTTTACGTATTCGTGTATACTTAACGCTTCTGCATCGATGCAGTCACTCGATTTGGGACGACAGATTAACTCCAGGGTGATCAAAGCTGGTTTGGAGGATGATCTGTCTGTAGGCAATTCAATTCTTGATATGTATATGAGATGTTCTCCAACTGTAGAAGATGGATTGAGAGTGTTTAGAGGGATGGAGTCACCTAATGTCATCTCCTGGACATCTTTGATTGCTGGTTTTGCCGATCATGGTCTTCCTCAAGATTCCCTGAAGTTGTTGATGGACATGAGACATGTTGGAGTTCATCCAAATTCTTTTACACTCTCCACCATCCTCAGGGCCTGCAGTATCATCAAATCTGCTAGTGAGACACTGAAGCTACATGCATATATAATCAAAAGAAAGGCAGATAGTCATCTTATTGTCAATAATGCTCTTGTAGATGCTTATGCTGGATCAGGTAGAATAGATGATGCATGGCTTGTGATTAGGAATATGAAGCAAAGAGATGCAATCACATATACAAGTTTGGCCACAAGACTCAATCAAATGGGACGTCGTAAAGAAGCTCTAAGTATAATTCATTACATGTTGAAATGTGATGTGAAGATGGATGGGTTTAGCCTGGCCAGCTTCCTTTCTGCATCAGTTGGTTTGGAAATAACAGAAGCTGGAAAGCAACTCCATTGTCATTCTGTCAAATCTGGTTTAGGCAATCACATTTCAGTATCAAATAGCTTAGTCGACTTTTATGGTAAATATGGACTTGTAAACGATGCTCGCAGAGCATTTGCCGAAATAATTAAGCCGGATGTTGTATCGTGGAATTCGTTAATGTCAGGATTAGCGTTGAATGGGCATATATCCTCTGCTCTATCTGCTTTTGAGGATATGAGGTTGGCTGGAGTCAAACCTGATTCTGTTACCTTCTTGTTAGTGCTTTTAACTTGCAGTCGTGGTGGTTTAACAGATATGGGTCTGAAGTACTTCCACTCTATGAGAGAAATTCAAGGTCTAGAACCGCAAATGGATCACTATGTTTGTTTAGTTGATCTCCTTGGCCGAGTTGGCCTGCTAGAGGAGGCCATGGAAGTGGTAGAAACTATGCCCTTCATGCCAGATGTGTCCATATACAAAACTTTGCTAGTCTCCTGCAAGGTTCATGGGAATGTTCCTCTAGGGGAAGATATGGCAAGACGGGGACTTGAGATCAATCCAACAGATCCTGCATTCTATTTACTGCTAGCAGACTTGTATCATGATTCTGGCCGAGCCGATTTGGGTGAAGAAACTCGCAGGTTAATGAGGTTGAAGAAGCAGATATGTTGAAGTTGGAGAAAATTACAAAACATTGTAATCGCCAGGTAAAGGAGCTGCAAAACTCATCCTTGACCTCCAAATGCTGCTTTGCATTTGTAACAACATCAGATTATGCAAGAGAATGGATTGAACATTGGAACTGGCAAGCATCTGGAATGACCATTGAGATGCAGGGATACGTCATTTGATCGGATCACCGAATATATTACGGTGCCGTAGGATTGAGGAAGTTTTAGCCCCTCACACATTTGAAGAGGCTATCACCAAAGGTAGAATGTGGTGAAATGCTTATTTATTGCAAAGCCAACATCTACTAACAAATTTTGTTTTGATGAACTCCGGTCATCTATTGACATATTTGATTGATGCTCTAGGTTTCGAATATCATGCCAAGAAGATGATATTGTGCTTTGAAACAGCAAAATTCATGTAACCATTGAAATTGAGATTATTAAATGAAACAGTTCATGTCTCCCAAGTCGATTCAAGCCAGTGAACAGGAAGTACAAGATGTCAAAAGGAAGGACTAAGAACAGGGACCCTAATTCAACTCCAGACCAAGAGTGCCTCAAAATAGTATTACAAATCAGACTCCTTTGGCTGACCAGAAGAGACTGCAGGTGCTTCCTTCTGAGGGCGTGATTGTGCAGCCTCAAGCGTCTTGTAAAACTCTTCCGGGAGTGGACCAGGTCGATGAAGAGGAACGTGCTTAGGAACTGGAGAATTGTCTTCTACAACTTCACACTCATAGTCATCGGGAACACCCCAAGGATCCCACTCTGTTATTTGATAGAAATAAACGAACCGTCAGAAACATTGTAGATATAGCAAAATAGCATAAGGTCTAATATGGCAAAATTACAGAAGATTTTCGTCATTAGGCCAAACTCTCTGAGATGTTCATTCAAGGTTTGCTCACATTTCTATTAAACTAAGCACATTGTTGTTTAAGAAATGAAAAAGAAACAGACAAGTGACCTGGGCAAAACTTAGATACATATTCCGATATAGCACATCTCAACAAGAAAGCTCAGCAGCCAAAAATTCAAAGGTTATTTCCATCAGTGTACACATTGGATAAGCAATGAAACTGAAAATGATTAAAGCACCTAAACTCCAAGAGAAACAAGGCTCTCTAAACCATACAAGGCAAGGCCATGCAAAGGGTGCGGTTAAGATATGCTAGATTCTGCCAAATAGACAAATGAAACCTACAATGCATATACCAATGTCACTAAACAACCCGACTCTTCGTAAATGTCAATCCATAAGCTCCATAAAACCATATATCAGCTAATAACATATGACCATAGTGCATCATTCAACTGAGAAGACCAGAAATCAAGCACCATTCCACATTACGCCGGTCATATACTCTTGACGCTACAAGCCTCCCAAAGAAACCATCTCATATGATATTAGATCTAAGAATTGTAATGATTCCCACCTAAAAGCGTGCAAATTCTTCCTGTAACTAATCAATCAAAAACATTTGCAAGAACTAATAAGAATCAAAGACATTAGTTCCTTCCTCCATATGACCTAAAACGAAATTGGATCACGAGCAAATGCATTACCAAAACACCATAAGAAATGAATCAACCCGCATTGACTAATCAGTACTTGACTTTCTTCTCTGAGTACATAAGCACTTCAAAAAGAGGAAACAAGTAGACTTGGAAACGTAAACGGACCAATCATTTTCTCGATGAGCTTGAGCTCGTCCTGAGCCTCTTCGATGAGCTCCTCGACCTGCCCGCAACCCAATTTCTTCTCGATCATCTCCCAATCTTCTTCCTCCCGGCACACTTTAAGCCTCTGCCTCGTGAAACTCTCCACCGCCTTACGGTACCCTTCGTCCTCCGGCACGGCCTGAATCTCCTTTAGGGTTTTGGTATACAGATTGATCAACACTTCTCTCGCGTTCGGGACCACATCCAGCCCGACAATCCCTGTCGTCTGTTTCACCTTGGCCATCAACGGCCGTGCGATCGCCCGCAGGAACATTGCGATATCTCTGCCTCTGCTGCTCCTGATCACCACCCCTCAATCACGCTCTCTTACCTTCTTCACTGATACAAAAGGAATGAAACGGCAAGGCGAAGTTGAGTTTTTCTCGCCTGGATATCTGATCTAGACATTGGATAAACCCGAGCCCTTCGGTTACTTGGGCCCAGTGGATACTCGATGTGAAGTAATGGAAGTATAGGGTTGTTTCAAGACTGTAATTGGGTCATACATTAACTCCCCTCAAATTAAAAATATAAACAAGTTATTTTATTACAAAATCATTATAGAGCTCAAGGAATTGTGAATGAATAGGTTTCAAGTACAGGTTAATCAACGCTTTTTGCCATCACAACAATATTTCTAAAGAAAAATAAATTTTTCGCTATAAAATAAAAAAATACTTTTTAATAGATATGATTTTTTTGTCAACTAAAATACAGTTTTTTAATAAGTTCAAATTTTAAACTTCTCAAAACAACCCTTAAAATAGATTTTTAGGTAGATTTTTCAAATCAATTAATGAATATATTTTTAGTCTTTTTTATCATTATATTTTACACATAATTCTCACAATACTCACAATACTTACAAACTCATCTTCACGTTTACTCAAATTGATATTTATTTTGAGATTTATATAATATTATTTGACTTTTTATATGTTTTAATATTTATTTTTTATATTAGTTTTACTTTTATTATAATCTATATAAAATATTTCGTTAGATATATTTTCATTTATGTTTCATATAATTTAAAATTATAGAATAATTAATATATTGTACTTTGCTTGTTGTTTAATATGCTTTAAATAATATTTATATGAATAAAAAAATTTATTAGAAGATAAATATAGCTAAAATTAAATATGTTATTAATTTTTATGTTGTCAAACAGTCTACAGTATGAAGCTCTTTCAAAAAAACTCTTTTTTAAATGATAGTCAAAAAGTCAACTAACTTCTTTGAAAAGTTAATCTTATAAAAGATCTACAAACAAACGTTTTACTGACAAAAAGTCTACTACTATAAGTCCAACCAAACAGAGACTGAGTCCTCTCTCGTATCCGACCTCAATACAAAATACAATAAATTCAAATCAAGTTTTGATCGACTTGTCATATTTACATGTATTTTTGTTGTTGTTATTGTTGTTGTTATTGTTGTTGTTATTATTATTATTATTATTATTATTATTATTATTATTATTATTATTATTATTACGTGAGTCATTTAAAAACAAGTTCTTTATTAATTAGGATAAGGTTGCATATTACTAAATCTCTCAAAATTTTACGTTTTAACTACTAGGTCATTGTTGTTGTTATATTTGTAAATTATGATAAAAGTATGTTGGCTATATTAATATTAGTTAATTTGAATTCAATATTTAAATTAAATTATTAATTTATCAAATAATTTATTTAAAATACGTTATTTACAAATTATTACATATTCGACGTTTTAAAAAAAGTTGAAAGTGCATTTAATTCGTTGCCAAACACATAGGATACTATGGCAATCATGGTTGGTTTAAAAGTTAAAACAGGAAATTGACAAAGATAAGATTGCCACGCAATAATAGAAAGCCTAGACGGACCATACCTTTAGATAAGTGCAGATTCCCTTTTCTCACATGGAATGTGATTTTTCAATCAAAATTTGGAGGTTGAAAGCATCATTAATTTTTAAATAATCATTATGGTTATTTATTTATGTTATGATGACTCTTTTTTAATTATTGCTGTTTTATTTTTTCATCCAAACTGAAAGCGGGTAATTAAAACTAACTTTGTCTTTTTCAGTTGACTTCACTACTAAGCATCACATAATGAATCATATTTCTTTTAAGTAACAATAATAATGATTCGGTAAAAATTCTGCGTCTATAAAAGATATAATAGTATGTAGTTTTATTCATAACTAGTCAAGAGACTTGTAGCATGTTCCTTCAATTTTTATATTAATTGTCACGTAACTAATTTCTTAAGACTATATTTGGTTTACGGTTTATTAATAATGAAATGTAATATTATTCTATCGTTTAGAATGAAGGTTTATAATATAATGAAATAAGATGGAATAGGAGAATTTCATATTACATCTCATTATAGCTTAAACAATTAAAAAAAATCGATTTGAGAGTTTACACTACAAAAACAATGCATATTAGCTATGGAAACTTAGCAGCGACAAAAATTCTGTCGAAAATTAACGACGGAAAGCATATTTTCGTCGCTAAAATTGAGTGATTTAGCGATGGTACTAGTACTATTCACTAAATTTGAAGGGAATTTGTCATGAAAAAATTTGAAACCGACGTTAGCGACGGAACAATATGGCCGTCGGTAATCACTATAATTTAGAGACGAACAATTACCAACAAAAAATATATCGTTAGAAATTAGAAATTGAGTAATTTAACAACGGTACTAATACTCGTCGCTAAATTTGAATGAAATTCGTCACGGCAAAATTAGCGACAGATGTTAGCGACGGAACATATACCGTCGCTAAAAATAGAGGAAATTTTTGGTGAAATAAAAAATGTCAAGTTTACCTACGAAAAATTTCATAGGTAAATTTGTTGGTAAATGGATTTAGCGACAGAAATTTTCTTTCCGTCGATAAAAAGAAAGAAATTATTAGCCGTATAAAATATTTTTGAATTTATCTAAGGAAATTTTCGTCGGTAAATTCTTTTTAAATCTAAACTCACTCAATATCTCCCTCCTACTTGTGTCTTCTTCTTCCTTTCTTCTTTTTCCTTCTTCCTACATCTTCTCTTCGGTTTTCTTGGAGCTCATTTATCTGTTGTGGACTCTTTTTCTGCTCGATGGCGTTGTTTTCTCCGGCTATTGTCATCGTGTCTTTCGGTAGAGATATTTTTGCAATTATTGTCATGTATTTTTTCATATATTAGATGAAAGTTAATTTGAGTATTTATTACTTTCGTTTATCTGTGTATTTATTATTGAAAAACAACTTTAAGATATAAATGTTAGTGATAGAAGGAATAAGACGTGATTTTAGTTGTGATGTTGAGATAAATTTTTAATGCATATAAGGTGCTTGATGAAATGTTTGTTATTTGAAAAATGATTTCAGTTCTTTATTTTCAGTTCTGTTTTAATATGAATTTCAATATTTTAATTCTTTTAATTGAAATAATGAAGTTCTCTCCATGGTAACTTCCAGACAAACTAAACATTTTCCAGGTAAATTTTAAAAAATAGTTTTCAACAAATTTATCGACGGAAAAAAAATTTTGTTGGTAAATATATTGGATTTATCGACAGAAAAAATTTCGTCGCTCATTACCGACAGAATTACAAAATTCGTTGGTAATTTTCTGACAAAATAATTTATTGACCGAACAAAATAGCCGACGGAAAAAAATTTCGTTGGTAAATATATTGGATTTACCGGCGAAAAAAATTTCGTCACTAATTACCGACGTAATTATAAAATCCGTTGATAATTTTCTGACAGAATCATTTACTGACCGAACAAAATAATCATCGGTAAATTTAACGATGAAAATTTTTACCTTCAATAATTCTGACGGTAAATTTACTAACGAAAAATTTCCGTCATTAAATTTACTAACGACCATATCTCCGATGCCTTTTTTGGTCAATAAATTTCGTCGCTAAATAAGATTACCGACGAAATATGTACAATTTTTGTCAGTAAATTATGTCGCTAAATTCTATTTTTCTTGTAGTGTTATAATGAAATTTAAAATAATAAACAAATATACGTTATATTACATTATAAACTCTTCATCCAAACAACATTTCACTATATTCATGGACGGATCCACGTTGAGGACAAGTGAAAATTTTATATAAAAAATTATTATTTTAAGTTTTGATCTTATAAAAACAATAAAATTTTGTTTCCACTAAAATTTTGCCTCTATTAAAATTTTATCCCCACTCAAAAAACTTTCTGGATCCGTCCCTGACTATATTATGTTATGAACCTTTTTATACCTCCTAAAAAAATAATTTTCTAATATTACATCTATTTAAATTTTATTTCATTAAAACCCTCATGCAATTAAGCACATTATTTTATTTTTTATTAAAAAATGAGCACAATTCACCTTTGACCAATTTTATAAACAAATATATAGGTTAGTCAAGTATTAATTTAAAATCATTATTTTATTGTTGAAAAAGATAAATTTGGAAGTTTCACTTTCTATAAATATTTTACTCAATTGAGTACTAAATTAACTTAAATTATTATGATTAAATTAATAAATTTCACATCAAATACAAGAGAAATACAGGAGAGCTCATTTTTATAACTTCTTTGGTATTTTTTTAAAAAGTCAAAATTTTAATCTATTGTTCCGAAAAATAATTTCAAACCTTTTATTTTGTCTAAATGATATTATTTTTATTAATAAAATTAAATCGTAATTATTTTAATTTTAATTCGAGTTAATAAATTCGAAATTAGATTATATTTCACAAGGGAATAAACAAAAGTTGGAAACCAAAAAGGGATCATTGAAGCGTGAAGAGGAAGAAGAAGAAGACTCTGATTTTCTCTTCTCTGTGTCTCTTCCTTTTGATTTTGTTCAGTTTCTACATATGCCTGAGTCTCCGGATAGAGAAAAAGAAGAAGTTTACATGAAGGCCTTAGTTTCTACCTCTCTCTGTAACCTATAAAAAGTAACTTGACAAAAAAAGGGAATAAAGTGAAAATTGAACCTAAGCTACTTATTTCCTATAGAATTAACAGCCGCCGTCTGCGGTGATTATCAAGTCGGGCCGGAGTTGCCACCACTACCATTACCGTCTTCATGACCTGAACTTCCAATAAGCTCCTGCAACTCTTTGATTAGATCTTCATTAAGGGTCATGTTTGGTATCAGAATATCACCGTGATCATCACCATCATGACCGTCGTCGTTATCAGTATCCATGTTATGATCTTTAACCTCTGTTGTGTTGATGTTCTCGTTTGTTGTTGCTTCGTGGTCCATGGAAGCTGATAGCGGGGTTGTTGGAGATAGACTTGTCGACGGAGACGAGCACACGGCCTTTTTATCAGAAGTTGGTGCCTCGGATTGTTTGTCTAAAGGCTTTTGAGGAGTGGGAAACTTGTTCCTTGTACTTCCGGCGAGAGAATTCCGGTGAGTTGGTCGAGGGTGGGTGTGATCGCCGGTGTAGCTGACGATGAATATATTTGGTTCGTTGTTGCTCTTCTCGACTTGCTTCCTCGCTCCACACCCTTTTGAGCTACTACATCTATAATAATTCCTGTATTAAAAAAAAAAGTTCAAACATTGAGCTTCCATGGAAGGTGAAAGCAAAATAAAGAGAAAAAAATGAAATAATAAAGACCCTGACCTTGGATACGGAGAGCCTTTTATGGGTTTCTGACCGTACTTACGCCATGCCCACACATCATTAGAGAGTTTATCTGCTGGTACACGCTCTACGACCCTCTTCTGATGACTCTTCCTGCCAAGAAACAACGAAAAGTTGCAGACTTAAGCCACAAGTTTCACGAGATATCAACAGATTAGACCTCGAAAATTCGCTTACTTTTTCCTCGATCTGGTGGCCTGAGCTTGGACGGTCCTCAAAGAGAGGACGTTACTGTTACTTCCACTCTTCAGAGACCCACCTTTTTGGTGCACTTGAATTGGTGAAGACTGTACGAACCTTGGACTAACTGAGATGCTGCAGGTGGGCAATTGCTGCAATTGATTGGAACCACTAAATCCCCCACGATCAGGACCGAACGAGTTCGGGACATTGACGTTAAGCAGAAAGGGTTTGTAAGAATCTTGAAGTTCCTGCAAACCATTGCTTCTACCTCGGTGTACAGGATTTGAGGATGAAAAAGGGTCATTCGCTTCGTTGTCATCGAAGCTCAAGACAGCTAAACGATCCAAAGGGTTCCGAAATCCGCCATTTTTGGTCGTACTTTCGGCGTCATTCGAAGTTGCTGTTGTGCTGCAAGTGGAAGCTCTTTTGATGACGGAGCAACTTCTAACTATGGCGGACAGATCCCAGTCATCATCTTCTGCCATTGAAGGAGCTCAATCTACCTAGAAATCACCACCAATAAACAAAACAAGCATCAATCTCTGACTCTGAGCGGTTGTTCAGGCAATGGGTAAGAGAAGAGAAGAAGGGAAATGAAAGGACGGCGCTGACTTTGGAGGTATGAAAAGCAGATTAAGAGGAAAGAGAGAGACTGGAAGGAAATGATGGTGGAGCACACTGTCTGACTTTGGTAATTGTTAATTATTTATACATTTGAGATAAAATAAAATAAAATAAAAAGATATGTGGGAAAAGAAAAAAGAAAAAAGAAAAAAAGACACAGCGTATGCTTTTTCTCTGACTTTGGGAAAATGTCAAAGACGGACCCCAAGAGACAGGAAGTGGCAGTGTAAGGAAGATGTTCCTTTGCCCAAAACATCACCCACTCGCTTTAACTGTGTCGTGTCTGTACGCGAGGCGTGATTTGTTGTCCTTTTAAATGCTAACATAACAAAATATTAATTTCACTTAATGTCCGAAATTTTTTTGGCTGATGTACCAACTACCAAGTGAACGAAGGTAGTCGGATTGTAAACCTGTAAGAAAACAAAATTAATCACTTTATTAGGATTTCTTTTTCTCAATGTTTTAAAAATCGGACCGGACATCGAACCGGTCTAAGGAAAGGTTTAAGGTTTAGAGGTTCAACCGGTAATGAACCGCTATCAAACCGGAAAATAATAAATAAGATGAAAATTTTATAAGAATAAATAAAAATAAGATATTTTATTGAACCTCTAAAAATACACCAATATTTATTATTATTAATGAACTAAAAATAA
>JANTNU010000006.1:36644855-36656350 GCA_024752395.1 Erythroxylum havanense | reverse complement strand
GTCTTCACACAAATTTTGCAATTCTAGATCACTATTTTGAATACCCTGATTCATATCTTTGTTGATGAATGGTGACAGGCTGTTCCTCTCAGTGCAAGGAAGGTGACAGGAGGATCTTCAGAAGGTATTGCACCCTTTCTGCAGCTGCCCCATTTCAGTGAGGCTGTCATCAAGAAGATGGCTCGCAAGGTGAGGGGGTTTTAACTGCCTGATAGAACACAATGCTTTACAATATCTCATATCAGATGTTGATTCCATACCTACACTTTTGCTCTTGCTTTGGCTTACAAATGTAGTCAAAGAAATATTGAACCATGCCTTTTTTTAATATTTCAACCATTACATTATGATATTTCACACTGACAGGCTTGACTTCTGAATTATATCACGTCGAAAACTAGTTTAATATTGAAGCATTACATTTCAAACATCTTACATTCATGCTCTCAATTTCTATTATGGGGTTATTGTTGATCATGCTGGAGGTTTGCTTTCTCTAACTGGTTTCCAGCTTCTGTCCTTCCTGAACAAATGAACAATACCTTGAAGACAAATTATATTTTGTGAATCAGTCCATGATTCTTGTCTCATTTTCCATGACCATACTTATAAGATACGAAATTCCTGGTTGCAGAAGGTAAGAACATTTCAGGAGTTCTTTGATATGAGTCTGCAAGACCGTGCCGAACTGCTTCACCAAGTAGCTGGGTTTTCTGCTGCTGAATTACAAGATGTAGAGATGGTGCTGGAGATGATGCCTTCAATAACTGTTGAAGCAAAATGTGAGACGGAAGGCGAAGAGGGTATACAAGAGGGAGATATTGTAACTATTCAAGCTTGGGTAACACTGAGACGTGCTAATGGCCTCATTGGTGCACTTCCTCATGCCCCATGCTTCCCATTTCACAAGGAAGAAAACTTCTGGTTTTTGCTAGCAGATACGGTTTCAAATAATGTGTGGTTTTCCCAGAAGGTAAATTTTATGGATGAAGCTGCAGCAATAACTGCTGCCTCTAAGGCAATTGAGGAGACAATGGAGGGTTCAGGAAAAAGTGTTAGGGAGATAAGTACTGCAGTCAAAGAAGCAGTTGATAAGGTTCGAAGTGGCTCAAGACTGGTAATGGGAAAACTCCCAGCACCAGCAGAGGGAAGTTACAATTTGACTTGTTACTGCTTGTGTGACTCTTGGATAGGCTGTGATAGAAAGACAAATATGAAGGTTAAAATTCTGAAGCGAACACGGGCCGGCACTCGCGGATTGATCTCAGAAGAAGGACCCATTGCAGAGGATGGTATCGAAGAGGAAGAGGAGGTTGAAGAAGAGGAATATGATGATTATGAGAGTGAATACAGTGAAGATGAAGAAGATGAAAAGGACATGAAAAAGAAGGGCCCTGCCGCCAACGGCAAGGTACAAAGAAAGGTTTCAAGCTCAGAAGGGTCAGACTCAGACGAGGAGTGACATACATAAGTTTTGTTTACACAGCAGAAAATAACATCTTATTTATTTTTTTGGGTTTATTATTTGGTGAAAGAACCTTATGACTTTTGACTCATCTAAGCTTTATTCAGTTCCATCTTCATGGATCATGGCATATTGTGCTTGGATGGAAACTCTTTCACTGTTGAGAGAAAGGTTGGATTCTTGAAAGACCATTTGGCTGCTTTACCAGAATCGTCAACTGACCACAACTAATGTTGGGAATAAAAATGAACAAAGGAGAGGCGAAAGAGAGGAGTCCAGAAAGAAGAGAGAAGAACAGAGAACTTTAGAAAGAGAAAGAGAGAGAGACGCACACATATTAGCTAATTCATATCTTTTCATGTGAGAGAAATGGCTACACTTTTATACTAGTTTTTTACAACAATTCTTAACCTTGTCCCTAACGTTATGGAGGTTTACAAAGTAGATAAAAAAAGAATATTTTTTTTTTTTGTACTACCCATCTTCTTCACAGCATCACCAATAATTGCTCACAATCTATTTCAGAAATGTAACTACCTGCAAAGCCTTCGTTCAGCTTATTTAACAGAACTCCAAAATTAGATGAAATGTTTCTAAACTTTGCAGGGTTAATTTGCATGTTACTCTTAACAAAATCAAGAGGAGTAATCATCCTGTGGGTTAGACTCCAGTTGAGAAGACCACCAATCGTATGTAGAAAGCCGAAGAGTATGTCTCAATCTTACCAAGCTCGTTGGGAGAGGGGACGATTAAGGAACCATCAAAGGCGACGTCTTTGTTATTCATGAGAGGGGTGAACTCTGGTCAAAAACTTAACGTAGTCACTTTAAAAATTGTCACCACAATTTTGGGCTACAGTAGATTGTCTTCCAAATTTTTTTGTTCTGTTTAGAGCTTTCAGAAGCATTTTCCTACTATGGAATTCCATAAACATTTTCTCGCATTTGATCAATGCTTCCATCGAACTTTTCATGTTTTATTTAATTCCACACATAATCAACTTCATACCATTTGTTGCGAATAAAAATGAAGAACAAAAGAGAGGAGAGGAGAAGGAGAAAGAGAAGTCCAAAGAAAGATGAGAGAAGAACATAGAACTTTAGATAGAGAAAGAGACACGCACAGTGGCTAATTCATATCCTTCCTTGTGGAAAAACAGGTACAGTTTTTTACTAATTACAGCTTTGTAACAACTATAATATTTTTGTACGTAACAATTAAGCATCAGGCATGGCCTGTGAATTAGAAGTTGAAGAGACTTCACTTTGTTGTTTAGAACTTAAGACATTGTTCTTTTATCAATACAAATTTGGTAAAAGAATGGATCTCTTGTTGGCATCAAATGTTTAAAGTGGTTTAATGTTCGTTCAATGACTTAAACAACTGCCCTTTGAAAACCCATGACAGTTGATTCTTTACTCGGTTAACTTGAGCATAATTTTGAATGTATGACTAATGTATGACTACTATGTTATTCTTTGTTGACTACATTCAGTTTTCATAGTCATTTACAAACATAAACATAGGAGGGTATAACTCGTCGGAATGTCAGCTGTGTGATCGACATAAGTGCTTTCTGTTGGATAACCGTTGTCGTGGATCAAAGCCGGTCTTAACACATTCCAGATGTCCAAACGATGATAATGCGATTCCTTCTATCCCACTGGCTCAATTATAATCTTGTTGCAGTAATCCGATGATTGAAGTGCAGTATGACATCGATGCGGATCGACCAGTGTGTCAGTATTAAGGCCTGAAAAATCAGATGATCGCATTTGCTTCAGCCATAGCTTCATTTGGATGTCTATCACTTTCTTCTTCCAGCTCGCTGAAATCAGTAGGCATCACATCCTCACTTGAATCTTCGTCAGAGAGGTCAGAAACATTAAGATGCTTTTCCAGAGTGTGCTCATTTCTCAGTTCACTTGAATGATCAATTGTTGACATCCTCCCACTTGCACTTTTGCCAGCTTTCAATTCATTTGACTGCTTTGCTTGAACCCTAATGCGCTTCCCCTTAATGTACCGGTACTCCCATATCGGAGGTGGATACTTTTTCCGCAATTTGTCATGCTTGTCAAGCATACCCAGCCTCTGGAAGACATTTGCCATCATATTAACAATTGCAACATTTGGTCGGATGCCGAGCTCCTCCATATCAGCAAATATCTGCAAGAGTAACGAGTAAGTTACCGATAGGAAAATGGAGCGCAATATGATGACCATAGTATCTGCTGATCCACTCACAATATATCATCAGAACAACCAGAAGATCTAGACCTATCATTCATCAACTGTGCTTGAACCCAACAGTAACTGAACAACTGAAAACCTACAGCAACTTTTCACGCTAGAGACTTTCTGCTTCAAACCAATGTTGAAAATACTAACACCATGATTACAATAATTTCTATTCTATGAATCATTGGCAAAATGAAGTAAGGAGTTCTTCACAATCAGCGTTCACATTATGATGAAAACATGTAGATGAAATAACAGAGTTCAAAAACAGAAGTCATTCGGTACCTCGAACATCTTGTCGTACATTTCCCGTTTGTAATATATGGATACCATCTTATCAAAAAACTTCTTAGGCATGGCTTCCATGTGCTGTCTAAACAACTTCTTCCAAAGATCTTCAGCTTCATCAAGCCTTCCATCCTCTGATAAAGCATTCAATAAAGTGAAATAAGTCCCCATCGTCTTCCCTTGACCTTTGCTCAACATCCATTTTATTACCTGCGGTCCAAAATGTTCCTGATAGTCACCAAAAGGGAACAATTACGAGAAGAAATAGCAAAGTCAGTGCCTTAGTACCTGGATTATCCTCTTCCAATCCTGTTCATTCTCAAGAGTTTTTAAAGCTTTCTTTACTGTAATTAAAGGGAACTCCAAATCCCAAGCAATAAACGAATCAAGAGCTCCATACACTTCCTCCTTTACATTTGACAGACCCTTTACCTACATAACCACGGAAATTCTACTTTTATCATTCCAAAGGTACAAGAAAACATAATCTGATTCTCCTAACCACACCAACATTTCAAGATTTATATTCAAAGCAATTTTGAACTTAAATTCGAAACATAACCAGAAACAGAAGCAGAGGTGAAAAGAGAAAAAGAAAGAATCTTTACACAATCAACAAGCTTTGCGGATTTGGAGATTGTTCCAATTCTGTTTCTCGATTTCCACACTCGGGGATACCTCGGTCGAGGACCCTTTTGAGCACATACCTGAAAAGGTTACAGAAAACAGTAAATAACGAAAAGGATTGAGGAAGAAACAAACCCAAATCTTCATATGCAGAGACTGTTCAAATTTTATAGCAACTTTTACCAGTTAAAGCTTACCACGAAACTGGTTTTAATGCATTGTGAGGTAGATTCCACTCTACTCGGAATCAGTGGCGGAGAATATCTCAGAGATAGCATTCTGAAAGATCCCACAGAACAAATAAATTTCAGAAATGTAAGCTCCGAATTTATCAGCTCCAAATGAGAAAAACAACACTTTGAAGAGAATATAGATACTAAGGCTATAATGAATGACGTACTAATGGGTCAGAATCACGTCTTCTCAGGTTGGGTCGGGTCTGGATGGACCGGAGTCGATTGCCAAGCCTTAGGCCCTTAGCGTACCATTTTTCCCACTACCGAATCATTACCCTCTAAAACGACAAACGATGAAAATATCTTAGAAGAAACCAAACCGACCACCCTTCCTTTGTGTTCGGATAAGGTACATTAGTCATAAAAACACATGAATCACACACCTATACATATCTTCGGGAAAAACAGTTCCAAAAACCATGAACATTCTACTATGTCAACAGCTCCTACCACTCAACCTCGTAAAACATTCTCCGAGGAACATTATCGTTCCTGCAATCCACCCCACAAGCACGAAATGTCTCAGGAACTCTCCAACAAAATGGGAACTAAACGCAGACGCCAAAGGTCTTGCACCCGTCGAAGAAAGCCACGTAAAGAAGAGCTCCAGTTCCAAAGGAGACGGTAACAACTCCGACGAAGAGGAGATACCGGAGGAAATATTTTACCGGATGATCCGAAGAATACTGGTGGCCGTCGGTGTTCCGATGGGCCTTGGTCTAGCTTTGTTGTACGTGTTCGGTGTAGTTAGAGAACAGAACTTGTGGAAGGTGCCTATGTGGCTGCCATTTTCGACCACCTTCATAACTTTCGGAGCATCACTTTTCGGGATCGTTTACGGAGCTTTGTCGACCAGCTTAGATCCGAACAATAAGGGTTCGGTGCTTGGGCTTGAAGAGGCTCAAAAGCATTGGGATGAGATGTGGGAAGAAGAGAAGACGCGTGAGTGACAGCCTAGCCACGGTCTTTTGCCTGTATGTAGTATCATTGAAAACTTACGTTTTTGTTTATCAAATTTAATATTTAAAGAAAGGGGTTATTTTGGGTTATTTTTCCTTTTGTGTTTTTACTATAATAATCTAATGTACCAAAATTATTACCGAATTGAATTTTGGTGTACTGTAGGTTTTGAATAATATTGGATATCATTTTGAGTAGGCTTTTAAATTTATAACATAGTTCTTAAATTTTTTAAAAATTGTAAAATATTTTTTTAAAATATTTGATCTTAAAAATTAACTAATTTTATCTCAAAAATTAAAATAATAAATTTAAAATAAAAACAATATATTTATTTATTTTAATATTATTTTCACCTATTTTACTTATAAATAATAAGTATAATTAATAAGAAAAAGATTATTTTATCATCATAAAAATATAAAATTAAAAATATAAAACATTTAAAATTTTAAAATTTTATCATATAATAAATAATAATTAAATAAAAATCAAATAAAAATATTTATTAATAATAATAAAATATAATTTCTATCTTAATATTTAATTTTAATAAAAATATATTTATCTTAATATGTAATTATTATTAATAATAAAATATTGTTATGTTTATATCTTCATTTTAACATATTTTTAATTATTCTTTGTAGGAAAAATATAAGAACTAGAAGGTAGTGGAGTCAGGTTTTACCGTTTTAGGGGGTTTTAATTTTCATTTTTTTACAAAAATAACCCTAATTTTTTAAAAAGTTTAAGTATAGTCGGGTTTTAAGGGGTTCTAATTTTCATTTTTTGCAAAAATGACCCTAATTTTTTAAAAAAAATTCAGTCTGGTTTTGGGGGATTTTAATTTTCATTTTTTTTGCAAAAATGACCCTAATTTAAAAAAAATTGTAACAACCGATATTTCAGATATCGACAATATCAGGTGAAATAGATCGGTATTTGAACTCGGCACCAAAATGTCTAATTTGGTACTACTTTTTGACCAATTCGGTATGAGATTTGTCACACTAATCTATATAATTAAGTATTTTTTAATAATATTATAATATTAAAGTGATCTTCACATTTATATGATATTTTATAAATTAAGTATTTCAAATAAATTATTTAATTAGTATACATTAAATTACCTAATTAATTTAAGTCAAGTAATAGCGGAATTATTAACTTTCAAGCTTATATATAATAATATTTTTAACTTTTTAAAAATTAGATCGAAAGTTAAACTGGTAAGACAAAAGGTTTAACATTTAAAAATTTCAATTGATATTTATCATAAAAGTGTTTAAAAATTGAATTAATAAAAAAATATGATTGAAAATATTATCTTTGTTCATCAAAAAATGTAAAATTTAATTGAAAGAAGCAATTGATTTTTATTAAGTGAAAAGTAATTGATTTATTTTAGTTTATAAAATTTTATTAAGTTATAAAAACTAGCGACTAATTAATAAACAATGTGATTCTTAAGAACAAAAGTTATTAAAGTAAATTGGACTAAAAAATAAAAAACTAAACCGAAAAATTAAATAGTTTGAAGTTTTATATTGAACCGGTTGAATTTTTCAATCATAAATTTGATTGAATTTTTTAGTGAAGTTTGTGATAAAAATAACATTTTTTAAGTTTATGATCTTTTTAATAATTAATTATTAATAATAGTATAAATAAAGATTCAATTGTTTAGTTTGTATAATAGAATAGTTAAGTTCGTAAAGCTAGATAAATACAATTAAATAAATTCAAAATAATAATTTTAAAATTAAGAATATAAAAAATTGTAATTCAAAGTGTTAAATTTATTTTGATGAAATTGTAATATATGAATGTTTAATTAAATTTTGATTTAAAATATTATGCACATAATGCAAATTTATGAAGTGAACTTAACTTTAAAAATGAAATTTTATTTTAGACTAAATTTTAATTAAGTTTGAAATTCTCATAATTTTGAAATCTTAGACTTAGGCTTAGACACATCTATACATGGAATCATATAGAGAGGGCATTTGGGCCCTAATTTGACTCAGTCCACCTCGGCCTGCCCTTAAGATTAATAGATTAGACCTAAGTTAATTAGACTTATGTAGCTCAACACATATAAGTAAAATGACATTTTAAAAAATAGCTCGTGATAAACCGAGTCGGACTACATTGGGCAAGTTCACATATAAGCAAAACGACATAACTTTACAGAAAATGACATCATTTTTATATTTTTATTAAAAATTAGCTCTAAGTCAAGTCGAAATGCTTCAAGTTCGAGCCTAAAGTTCGATCTAAGAATGACAATGGGTAGGGTTCGGTTCGAGGATTACTCAACCTATATCTATATCTATTTTTTATGATTCAACTCATATCTATATCTATTTTTTATTACTCAACTCATATCCATATCCATTGATTTTTACGATTAACTACCCATATCCAAATCTATTGGATTGTTCGTGTTTGTGGATATCCATCGAGTTATATAGCACGTAAAAATATAACTTCTAAATAGAAAATATAAAGAGCAGATTTTTCCAATTGCTCCAAATCAAAATTATTTTAAGAATAATAAATCAAGATTTTGGTTTGTATGTCTTTAAAAAATCATAAAATTAGAATAATAAAAATCATATTGTCTAGTACAAAGACAACATATATTTTTTCACAATCAACAACTCAATTAAAAATTGAAATATCCAAAGCTTTAAATTGTCTTTGCGTAAACTCCTTAACATTCAAAACTCCATTTCTATATCATTTGCATTATTACTATCATATAAAAAAATAAAATATGATAAAAAAAAGTAACGACTGAGGCGTAAAGCGAATATTTTAAAACTATTTCTTTTCAAAAAATATTAATTTTTTATTATATTTAATTATAAATATTTTTAAAAAATAGAGTTAATAAAAATTAGGTAGGATATAGATATCTATCGATTCGGTTATTACTAGATATATAACTAAATCTATATCTACATCCATTTTAATCCTTTTTAACCTTTATATTTATTTTTTTGAGTTAAGTTGTATAAATATTAATCAGGTTAAAAACTCACTCCCAATCAGGTTAAAAACTCACTCCAATCTTTAGTCCGATGGGCACCGGAACAACGGTCCAGGCTCGCCCGCCCCTAGATTCATAATTCATGACGTAGGCAATTATGAGAGTACCTTAGGGACACCTCGATCGTTGGTGACCAAGATCGTCAAGATTGGGCATTTGGGATGAGTATTTCAACTTATGCTAGATTGGCTTCGGAAATGACATTATCAAATGACGCAAGCCATGGAACCCTTTTTTTCCAAGGCTGACGAATGACGATGGTTGAGAATCTTTAAAGACTCTTTTTCTATTAGAGCATGCACGCTTAGCCAGGCTTGTCAATTTCAGAGCCGCTGTCAATTCTAGATCAAAGACTTTTCAATATTAAAATTAATAATAAAAAAAATCAGATTAATTCAATTATTTTAATATTAAAATTTTTTTATGGGCTAATTTTGATTTTTAATTTTTGATTTTTGATTTTTAATTCAATTTATCGAAATCTAAAATAACGTTATTTTAAAAACATTAAATCGAATAGATCATATCATCCAAATTTGACCCGAAAGGCCGAAACATTGTCATCCTTGATTATGGCCAACACTCATTAGGTTACGTTACCTGGACTTGTACATTGTCACGTGTCTATCAGGCTCTGTCCCTACTCTCCTCCACTTGCATCCATAAAATAATAGCAAGTTGTGTGGGACCACCTCGGTTTTTAACCTGATCTGGCTCTTTCAGATGGATTCCCATTGATGTCATCTCCACACACAAAAATTCTAGTAGAACTAAAACTCTTGGAAAGTGACACCCTCTGTCGATGATTGATCATAACGTACGTAATCAACCTTGTGATGGTAACCAAATAGGTTAAATGTGAGTGGTTTAACACTCTCATCTCTTAACCAGAAATTTTGAGTTCGAGTTTTAGAAATGGAAAAATCTGTTTGATCAACACTTTACTCTTTACGGGCTGACCCGGTATGAGCAGGGATTAATCTGAGAGTGACTAACTTAAAGGCCCCTTTTTATAAATTGAAACCCTCCTAACATACTTCCTAGATTTAAAAAAAAAAAATCTTGTGATGGTCGTCTACAGGTCTATAGTTTCGTCCTTATAACTTTTGCAAAACAGTAACTTCCAAGATGTCGTTTCAGTGTCAACTTAGTTCTTGAGAGTTTCGAGAGAAAACAAGAAAAACTTGCAAGATTCAAATCTTACACTCAATGCAATGCAGGATAGACTATGTGTCTATGTATGACAATTTGGTTTTGAGCTTGATTTGACCCGATTTGAAATCAATAAATTACGTTGAATTTAATCAAAATTTAGATCCAATTCGGGTCTAAAGAATCAATCCAAAATTTGATACAAAGGACTTGAACAATCCAGCTATTCCCATAACATGGTCAAATCCAACCAATTATTGTGCCTAAATAAATATATTAAACAACTCTCACATGTGTCGAAGGGTGGTCGGTTTGCATAGATTAATGATAATAAGAATATTAACGAATATAGTGAGGACTAAGAATGAACATTATTATTATGATTATGATGGTTGGTTAAGAAAAAGAAATAATTACCATTACTATTGATAGTGGTTGGTTTATAAAAAATATTAAGAAATAAAATTAATTATATTTTAATTATTTAATTTGTAATATATTAATTAATTAAAACACTGTAATTAATTAATTAAAATGTTTTAATTCATGAATGAATTGTATTTTAATTTATTACATTATAATTAATTAATTAGTAATATTATTAGTTAAAGAATACCATATTTAACTAAACCAGAAAAATCAAGCATTGCTTTGAGTGATAGAATATGAATAAATAATGATGGCAAAGCTACTACATTGAACAACAAAAGATATTAGAGGAATGACTCTCATTCTTCTCATAATATAGAGGAATTGAGTAATGTCTAAAAATTAAAAGTAAAATTATAAGTCATCAAATAATATCCTTGTTAAGTTTTAATTTTCATTCCATACTCATTCCTCTCTCCTTGTACCCACCAAATAAGCACACCTTAAATCTCAAGTTCTATATATAAATTACTTTAAAAATGAAAAAAAAAGTGAATGAAACAATCAATAATAATAATAATCTAATAAAAATTTCCCGAGAGATCTGAAAAGGTCTACTGGTACACAGCCTTACTTTAACTAATAAAGAGTTTATTTTCAACAGACTTACATGAAAAATTTTAATAAATAAAATATAAAATAAGCAATACGACAAAGAAGTGTATAAAATAATAAAATAAGTTAAAAGAATTATCCTATACGAGAATTAAAAGAATTTTTTAAAAATTATTAATATAATAAATAGTTTAAAAATCATAAAATGATTTTTATCATTAAATAATAGTCTTATAGCTGTAACCAAGCATACAGTATCAAACTTTTCTTTTCTATTATTAGACGACGAAAACATAGCTTCGCCGGCCAAAGTTCTCTCACATAAATGACAAAAGGCTAAGCAAAAGATGTCCAAAACAGGATTCGAATACTAATCTTAACCAAAAACACAAAATCTCAACCAAGTGTTTTAATACCAAAGTGGTCAACTAATCAATTGTTGAACGAGATTAGATGAGCAGACTTGGTTGAATTTGAA
>JANTNU010000006.1:36604226-36617079 GCA_024752395.1 Erythroxylum havanense | reverse complement strand
TACCTAATCAAATGTTTTACAATGAATATAACATAAGTAAAAATAATATCAAAATTAAATATTAAAATATATAAAAAATTAAATAATATTATATAAATATCAAAATAAATGTGAATATATGTTTGTGAGTATTGTGATAATTATGTGTAAAATATAAATATAAAATGAACTAAAAATTGACTCATTAATTGATTTGAAAAATCTATCTAAATTTTTTTTTTAGAAGTTTCAAATTTGGGATTTTTAAAAAGTTATATTTTATCTTATTAAAAAGTTATTTTTATTTAAAAATATTTTTTAATTTATAATTAAATACCTATTTCTTAAAAAAAATTGCTCTTAAAAACAATTGTTAAAAAAAAGCATTTATTCATGCTCCACCTAATCGAGCTATTGAATTCCCGTTTAATAAACGTAGTCCTGTCGTTTCATTTGGGAATCAAAGTCAAACTAAACCAAATTGCCCAGCAAACAACCAAACCAGTGGGGATCCACAGACCGAACCAGCATTTTCACTGATCCGACATGAAGCCATCGAAGCATGGCTACCAGTAGTTCAGCTAAGAAGAAGGCCATTCGTCGATCGAAGTCCCAACCCAACGCTCCAATGGCTTCTCCTTTCAATTACATCAAACTCTACTTCATTGTTTTGCTCATCTTCGTGACTGGCGCCATTTCCATCTTTGGCGTTTCATCGGCCAGACGGAGCAGATTTCCTTCTGCTAATACCTCCTTCCCTCAAATCTATACGATTAAGGTCCTCAACGAATTCTACCACGACCCTAAAGCATTCACTCAGGTAAACCCTTTATCGTGATCCGATGGCCTCTAGTCGATGAGGACAGTTGATGGAAATTTGATTTTTTTTTGGGTTTTTGAATTGTATTTTTTTTAGTGAAAGGCTGTTTTTTCATTCCATGGGGTCTAGATCCGCAATTCATACATCCTTTTAAAAGATTACTCCAAATAATTGGTCAAAGGTTTGCCCTTTCATGTAGATATGTTGCATATGTTTCATTACTAGGCAACTGATGTTGTCTACTTCTGAGTTTCAGGGACTTCTTTATGCTGGAAATGACAGACTTTATGAGTCAACTGGCTTGTACGGTGAGGTGAGAGGCATAGAAATAGTTTTTAAACACGCTTTTTAGATTATTGGATGAGATCTCTGATTATTGCTTTACATTGGCACCATTTCAAAAGATACAGACATTTAAGTTTATCATACATTTAAAATTATGGTTTAGCTGGTTTTGTGTGGCATGTGATTGGTGTAATTCACCTATGTTCTATTTCCGTGTTTCAGTCGTCGGTTCGGAAAGTGGATCTTCAAACTGGGCAGGTGCTGTACCCTCATCCTCTATGAGTAATTCAGTCATATGTTGAATTTATGTGCTTTCAAGGTTCTAGTAGTATTATTTTGTTAATACTTGGGCCATGCTGTCTAGTTTGTTATTGCTGAAAATGCAATAGTTTGGTAGGATAAGACAATTTGTTCGTAGGCCAGTCCTTCCCCCAGTAAGAAGTGCTTTTGTTGGTGAATTGAGGCGCTCGGTAGTCTCATAGGGCTATTAATACCCACTTTTGAAGCTTGCTTTGTAATTTGTTAAATAAAGCAGCAAAAAAAAAAAAAGTATGAAAACCTAAGCTCGCATGTAAAGGACTAAGCCCTTAAAGGCTATGAAAATACATCTGTAAGAGGTAATGTAGTATAAAAATCGGCTTGGGCTTCAGTCATAGTTAATCTTGTGCTAAGCAATATATTTCCTTTAATGCCTACAAAGAGGCCTGTTGTTGGGGCTCTTTTAAGTAAACGAACGTCGATTGTATTATGGTTGTGCTGATTTATCATCTTGCCAATAATGAGATTATAATATGAGAAGAAGCAAGATGTCTCATTTAGCATTTGGCATTTACAGGTTGAGATTCTTCAGAGGATGGGTAGTTCATTTTTTGGGGAGGGCTTAACTCTTCTTGGCAACAGGTTTGTGAATTGATTCTGCTACTATCTACATTTCTTTGTAACATCTTTTGGGGGCATTTTCTTTATTATTTTCCTGTTTAAGACTGTCAATTTGATGAATTGGGATAATCTAGTCCAAAATAGTATAGAGTCTTTGTGCTAAATACCAATTGATTTTTTATCGCTATCTATATGCTCATCTGATACCATATTCTTCCACTGAATTAAACTTGCCTCTTAAAGCGTTTAGGAACAGAATTATGAAGAGGTTATCTCTTTGTACGCGAAGTCCATCAAATGGGTTTACCAATATTCTTAGAGCATCTATGTTACTGCCTTCTTTTTAGGACCTTTCATCCATCCTCGTAATCATAAATTTTGATATATTGAAAAATTTTTGGCATTTCGTTCAAACACTTACATGAAACATATGTGTCCTTGTACACACAGTCAACAGATATCTGGCTGAGGAGTATAAATGTGATATTGCATCTTGATGCTATGGGATTTTTGATATTTCAAGTCATTGTTGACTCATTTGTCTTGTTTCAATTCTTGTTTTATCATGTACAAGAGCCAATTTGAACTATATAATGCTAATATAGAAATTTATGCTCTTTTGTAGGCTGTTTCAAGTAACTTGGTTGACGAAAACTGGTTTCATTTATGACGGAAAAAATCTGACCAAAGTTTGTGCTTCACCTGTTTTCTCTCTGTTACATATATCTCTTTGCTCATATTATGGTTGTTAAGCCTTAGGCATATTTAAGATGTTATCTGAACCTTTGTGTGGGTAGTATAAACACTTTTCAGATGCTGCTACAAGGCTATGCTAGGATACAGATAGCCAATGCTTTACTATATTTGAAATTTATACACACCTACGGCATGTTGAACTGGAGCTGATCATATCATTGAGATGATAATTTCATCCATGTATGCTTATTGCAGATTGGGAAATTTACTCATCAGATGCATGATGGTTGGGGACTAGCAACTGATGGAAAAATTCTGTATGGCAGTGATGGAACTTCAACTTTATATAGACTTGATCCAAAGACATTTAAAGGTCTTTTTATTCATAACACCAATGTGTCATATAATATAGTTAATTGGTGTCACCCTTTAGCACTTTGATCGAGATGACCAATCTTTTTGGCTTGTGAACATGAATGTGGCTATGAATTTCTTTTGTTTACTTTGTCTTAATGCTACGTTCTTTTAACCTGGTCAATGCAGTGATTGGAAAAAAAATTGTCAAATACAATGATCGTGAAGTTCGCAACCTCAATGAACTAGAGTTCATAAATGGTGAAGTATGGGCTAATGTCTGGCAGGTACAACTTGACTCCTCGTATTATTTTCACTAGTTTTTGGAGCATTTGGAAATAAGTTCTTCCAAGTTTTGAATGTCACAATTAAAGTGGCTCTCGTTTCGACCACTTATGTTGGTGAAGAGACTGAAATTCTGTTCTGAATGGGAAATCTAAGCAGCTTTTCAGCAACTGACTTTATTGGTACTTTCTACCTGAAAATCTCTCTAAATCTTGTGTTTTTAACTTGTAGACTGATTGCATTGCAAGAATTTCTTACAAAGATGGCCGTGTTCATGGATGGATTCTACTTGAAAATTTGAGGTTTCACTTTTCATTTACTTGTTAATTAGTTAAGATTTGTTTTTAGGTCGATCACAAAGCAGTTCATTTCTTTGTATACCCGCTTGAGAAATTGCAGGATCATGACTATCTCTTTTCCTTTCATGTTTTACAGGAAAGAATTGATAGCAGCTGGATACATTGTAAGCATTCTCCTCATGAATTATGCTGCTGCTTTTTTCTTTCAATAACAAAATTGGCATTCCTTAACTGATTTTTCAATGTTTACTTCTCCATTCTAGCACATTGATGTGTTGAATGGTATTGCATGGGATAGCAAAGACAACCGCGTATTTGGTAAGCTTCTAAAGCTAAACTCTCTGTTTCTCCTGATCTAGGAATTGCTAGTTCTGCATTCTATTGAAGCAACTTTCCCTGTTCTCTTGTCCTTGGCCTTCCCCGATTTTGATTTTCGTTGTATCTTCTTACAGTTACTGGAAAACTGTGGCCAAGGCTTTACGAAATTGAGTTACTTCCGTTGAAAAACCGTTATCGAAGGAATGAAATCGAGCGGCTATGCATAATCTAAGAAGCTGCACAAATGGAAATTTTGACATGGCACAAAAAGAGCTGCAAAGTTTTCAGCCAAGAGCGTAAGTAGCAACATTCTACACTGTAATATCTTGCTGGATGAACTCAGGATGGGAATTTTAAATATTCTCTTCATCGATATTTATGTTCTTGATGTCCCTGTGAAATTGTATTTTTAGAATCACAACATTGAACCAGAGAACAGTGTTGCATCACTTTTTTCTGTTTAGACAAGTCCGAAGGTAGCGAAGGTAGCAAAGTTTCTTGGAAGTTCCAACCCGAACAAAAGGTGTAATGATCTCTGAGTAATGTGTCCAAAAGAGACTTTGGATAAAACAGACATGTTTGTGAAGGCCTCAGCTTCGCAACACAATCTCAATATTGGGGTCAAATTTTTTATTAAGCCCATTATCTTCACTTAAATTTCAGATTTTGTTTTTTTTTAAATCGGAAGAATTCACAGCTGTTATTCTTTATATGCGTATTTGGTAAATTTTCATATTGATAATATAGCTTATAAATTAGGTCAATTAGATATTCTGCACTAAATAAGTCTTGTACTATAGATTCGATCGAAAGAGTGTAAGTAGAGGGATTTGAATGTATGACTTTTTGACTTCACATTTTCCAATCTCACAAACTTGATCACCTCTTAGGAAGCCAGAATTCTTCAAAACGTTATTTTAGTTTTGAATTTTTAAATTTATAAACAAAATGACGTGATCTTGAAAAATTAAATTAAAATGACATCATTTTGAAAATGAATTTGAACTATTCTAATCATTTGGGTTGGCTTTCGAACGTAATCTTAATCTAAAGCCTAATTAATAAAACTTAATTTGGTAATTATATGTTAAGATTGAGCTTAACTAAACATAATTTGCAAGCTTAACTTTCGATATCGTGAACTAATTAGATCGGTTTAATCTTGAAAATTTTAAAATTGGTTAACTTTTTTTTAATTTTCAATTTGATTTATTTTAATAATCCTTATTATTCAAAATTAATTAGTTATTAATTAATCAATCATTTTCATAAGTTAATCAATTTTATAATAAGAAATAAACTAATTAAATTTTTAATAATTTTTTATTAAAATTTAAATTTTGACAACATATTTTAATTATTTTTAAAAAAAATTAAAGTTTATTTAACTTTAAATTAATTTTAAAATAATTTAATACTAATTGAATTTTGTAAATTTTAAATTTTTTATTTTATTCATTTACCTATTTTAAATTATTAATTTTATCTAACATGTTGGCCCAAAGGACCTTGCCAGGTGTAAAAAGCGCAGTATAAGAGGGCGGACACGAGCACTCCCAAAAAAAAAAGAGGAGAAGGTGATGACCGGTTAGCGATAACATGAAGTGCTACGTGGCACGATCTCCGAACGCTTGTATTCACACACATACACATACATATATATATATATTCTAGAGCTTTTTTAAAAAATTAGGTGAAAACAAAAGTTAGTCAACTTGGGTAGAAAAGGCCACCGTGATTGGTTGTCGCATCCTCCGCAATCCCGCGGCGGCCCATTTGCCACACATTCCGTTTGTGTGATTCTGACGTCTTGCCCTGTACTAACGTAACCCACCTCTTTTATCTTTCTCCCGTTTCTAGCACTCCATATTACGCTCGTGCCACTACATTTTCATACTTCCATAGTGAGCCAATAATTGGTGATTATTTATGTACTTTATTCTTTTTTTTGTCTACTAATAATAATAATAATAAATATAAAAATTAATACGATAAATAATATAATTAATATAAAATAAGGTAAAAAAAGAAAAATAAGTAAACTACATAAACAAGAAAAGAGTAAATAAATAAATCAATTATGCTAATTAAGAAAATATTTAGGTCAAATAATTAAGAAAAAAGTAATGCATATTAAATATTTAGGCTAAATATAAGACATAAGAATCGAATGATAATATTTAAAAGACTTGTGAAAAGGAGACAAACCTCTCTGTGTAAGATCCTTAGTCCATACATATTGAGGATCATGTTTTCAATAAGTTATAATAAAATCATATTATCTTTTCCCAAATTTTTAGGTCTTATATTTTTATCCTTTTATAATATTTAAGTACATTTTTTTAACATTTTCTTACTAGAGCATCAAGATATCTTCTATTAATACCTAATTTTGATTTCATCTTTGATTCTGATGCTGCTTTCAAGCTTCAAACGATCACGAATCTCTTAGGTCTTTTTATGAAAAGTGTTTCTCGACACTAGATTTAGGTCTTTTTATAATTTTCTCAATACGTAACGAGTCAAAGATACCTTATGTTTATAATTGATATGAGTAACTACAAGAGATCTTAATCTTTATATAATTTTCATATCGAGCTTCTCCATCACAAAATCGATATAAGTCCGATCTACATTAATTGAGATCCATTTTTTACTCGAATTTCAACCCGTTAATCTATATTATTTATTATGTCATTTTATTATCTTTATCTGGATCAAATTGTGTAACTTAACCGATAATTCATTTAAAATAAAAAAATGCAATTACTATTTTTCAAACTTTATGAAAAATGACAAAATTATCTGACATTACCTTTTATGATATTATTTAGTTTAAACTTATATCTAGCTCACTTTCTTAAGTTTTATTTATTTTTAATAGTACATTGTTTTAAAATTACTAATAAATAAAAAATGAATGATATGTAATAAAAAAGAATTATATTATAGATAAAGAGTATTATAAAAAAGTAAAATAAAAATAGAATTTGTATTACAACAATAATAATAACAAGAATCCAATTAAAAATGTAGAGAAGTTCGGTAGTATGCAGCCTTACTCCTAATTAGTGAGATATTGTATTAAATTCTAGGTTAAAATGATACTATTTTAATTTTAAAATTTAAAATATAATATTTAATTGTTAATTTAAAAATTTTAAAATAAATCTAATTTTTAAAAAATAAAACTAAAATATTGCCAAATTCTAAGAAACCATAAAGGGAATAGTACAACACTTAGTGGCAGTACTGCAATAAGTACGAAACATAGTGGCTGTTTGCGAGGGAGATCCTTCTCTAGGTTCCAACAGTACTATTTTTAACGCACAGGACACTGATACCCATTAACAGAAAGTTGTGGACTTCGTTGCATTAAAAAAAAGCTTCTTCAGAATCAAACCTCTCGCTCTTAATCTCTGCTCTTCCTCGGTATCCCTCGAGTATTGAATTCCTCTGTTTCTGTTTGTTAACTTCTCATTTTCAATCTCCAGAGCTCGACCCAACCGCCTTCTATGGCGGCAGGGTCATCAGTTACCTCAGTTTCCAAGCCCTTTCACTCTATTCCCATCACCAATCTGCCCATACCCGTCTCACTATTCCCTTCTTCAATTGGTTATCGGAGTTCGTTCCATGGAGCTCGGAGAAACCACGGTTTCGCCGTCTGTTTCGTCCTGAAGGACTCGAAACAAAATACCCAGATGGATATTTCCAGAGAAGAAGCGCCTGAGGAGGACAGGCGCAGCCAGATCTTGACGCCGCGTGCGGCGGAGAGATTGGCTAGGAAAAGATCGGAGAGGTTCACTTACTTGGTCGCCGCTGTTATGTCCAGCTTTGGCATTACTTCTATGGCCGTTATGGCTGTTTATTACAGGTTTCATTGGCAAATGGAGGTAAAAATTTTCCCTCCTCTCAAATTCATTTTTCTTTTTTCGCATTCCAGTTTGTTCTATTCACACATTCTGAAACAGAGTTCTTCCTGAAACAGGGCGGAGAGGTGCCTCTGTCTGAAATGTTTGGTACATTTGCTCTCTCTGTTGGCGCTGCTGTAAGTTAACATTCATCTCTCTGTTTTTCCTTCTCAATTTGGATAAGGATTGTCTTCTTTCGGATGATTCAGGACTTGAGTGTGATAGTAGTGTTCGTCTTCTTCTTCTTCTTCAGGTGGGTATGGAGTTTTGGGCTAGATGGGCACATAAAGCTCTCTGGCATGCTTCTTTATGGCATATGCACGAGGTATTTCTATTAAACTGCTATGAAAATACAAAAAGCGTAAGCTAATCACTCCATCCATCTCACTTAGTTCAATGATCTCTTGTGAACTGTTGCAGTCTCACCATCGACCCAGAGAAGGTCCGTTTGAGCTAAACGACTTGTTTGCCATCATTAACGCAGTCCCCGCTATTGCCCTCCTCTCTTACGGTTTCTTCAACAAGGGCCTTATCCCTGGTCTCTGTTTTGGCGCTGTAAGTCCTCTGTAACCACTCGATTCCTTCTTTTGATTTAACTCTGTTCCGTCTAATCACAGTTTTGGAGGTTTTGGACTTGGGTTTACAGGGCCTTGGCATCACAGTGTATGGTATGGCCTACATGTTTGTACACGATGGTCTGGTTCACAGGAGATTTCCGGTTGGTCCAATTGCCAACGTACCCTATTTCAGAAGCGTAGCTGCAGCCCATCAGGTATAGTATAAGATACATACACATGAACCGTACGATCTTTGTCAGTTACTGCTTTGTAGTTGAATCAGATGGTCCAAATTTGCTTGGTGCTTTTCTTTCAGCTCCATCACTCGGACAAATTCATGGGGGTACCTTATGGCTTGTTTCTTGGACCTCAGGTGGGTTCCCATTTCTTACACACAGATTTATGATCCACTTGTTATTGATTTAATCACTAAAATATTAATCAAATTTATGAAATGTTTTATTTCTATATATGAAATTTATTTTATAAAAAGCTCTCATCTATCATTAGAAATTATAAATTATTGCGAACTATTGAACTTTCCCAAATTTTGCATTTTAACGGGAGTCTTATTAGGTATCAAAAATCCTACTTCAGACAAGTGCGAGTGCATTCATTCATTTATAATAGTGTGTAAATTTCCTTTTTCAAGTTAGCTTTTTGGGTTTGATTAAGGCCTTTTAACATGGTATTAGAGTCAGTTTGTCTCGATGGTTTGAGACGGTGTCCGATTTTATCTCTTTGTCTAATATGCCTAACAGATGTTTAATCCTGTTTGGGCTGGAGAGTGTGTCGAGAATTCCACATCGGACAAGTGTGAGTGCATTCAACTATTTATAATAGTGTGCAAACATTCCTTTTCAAGCTAACTTTTAGGAATAAGTTAGGCCTTTTAACAACGGGTGGCGTTATCACTTCTGTTGTTTTTTGTTGAAATCCTAACGACGGGGGATAAGTAATATTCTTTTATGATCCAAATGTATTTGTTTACAATTAACCCATGTTTTTTCTTCAATTGTTAATTAATATTAGTTTATTACTTTGCTTGGAGGATTAAAATTGTTATCTACTGTGGTTCAGGAACTGAAAGAAGTTGGAGGTGAAGAAGAATTGAAGGAGGAGATCAATAAGAGAGTGAAGTCATACTCACACAAGGGCTCATAATCATCCAATTATAAGTATAATTAGCTGCCAATTTTGGCTAAATCTCTCGTGTAAAGGGACAGTAGTTATTACTTAGAAAAGGCAGAATCATTTCAAATGTCAATTACTCTCTTTTTCTTTTGGGCACAAATGAATATATATATGTTTGTATGGCAATTATAAAAAAATTGCCTCTACAGTAGTCGAGTTGGTGAAGCAAAGAAGCGTAAGATCAAAAGGTTATGTGTTCAATTTATTTTATTTATGCTCTTTTAATCGAGCCTATCGTACAGAATTTATTTAGTACGAAATATACGTGATTTATAGAATATTACATAAATTCAGAGTTCTACCTTGCACGTATTCAAAAAGTAACAGATGCGAATTTTTCGTTTTAGAAAAATAATTCGCAAAGCAATTATGCACATGTTCCATGACAAAAGAAGTACTAAATTGACTATCACAAAATGTTGTTGTGTATGTACCAAATATCAAATAGATATTTATCAATTAACTATTCTAATAAAAATATCGTTTTAATATGATTTTAAAATTATAATTATTAAATTTAAAAATTTAATACTATATTACAATTTTTAAAAAAATTTATATTTTTAAATTTATTATCTCTTCATTAAATGAAAATTTAAAATATTTGTGTTTGTTTATTTTTTCATCGAAAATAACTAAATTAACGTCTAAACTTCATATTTTGGCACTTAAAAAATGAGAGATCGAAGTGGGACAGCGACAAGTCTCCTGAAATAGAGAAAAATGCACGAAACTGAGATCCCTTTCGTTGATGCGTGTGACGCTACACGACCACATATTACGTGTTCTTCTTTTCACTTGCCTCTCGAACTCTCCAATTTGTTTGGTCTTTTGAGGTCTACGTGTTGGTTTTTACAGCAGAGTACTGTCGGGATTGGCAAGCAAAACCTCCACTTTTCGAATGTAAAACGTATTGTTTGTTCTTTAACAACAATGGTGGTCCTGGACCGGCCACTTTCCCTTGTCTTTTTGTTCCGAAAGTGACTCACATTCCTCGTATTTATTCCACTCTGGTGGGGTCTACAGTCTACACGTCGTAATTGTTTAGGAAAAGGTGCCAAAAGGACCGTGTTTTGTTGTCACCTTAACAAGAGTTGTTATGTGGTTGTTTTGACTAATCATTTTATTTTAAATTATTAACACGTTATATTTTTTATTTAAAATATATAATTTATAAATCAATATATACCTTTAAGAATTAAGTAACATTTAAATGAAAAAACACTTATTCAAATTCTTATTTATCACATTTTATTATAAAAACATATTTGTCAACTTATAATTATCATGATATAACTCATATAAATGTTTTGTTACCAATGATTACAAAAATTAATCCATTTGACTAATTCGACTGTAAAAATTTGAGTTGACTAATATTTCAGTTCGATTTTTAATTTTTTAGTTTGATTTATTTTAGTAATTTTTATTATTAAAAATCAATTAATTTATAAATTAATCAGTAAGTTTTGTAAATTAATCAATTAATATTTACTTTTTAATTAAACTTCAAATTATTCGATAAATAAATATATTTTATTTTAATTATATTTTAAATTTTTAAATTTTATTTAATCTTTAACTAATTTTTTAACATTTTAATATCTATTGAATCTTTTAAATCTTAAACTCCTTATTTTACTGATGTAACTTCATGTCTAGCTCGATATGATTAGGATTTAGTATTAGGCAATTTTGTCCTTAGGGACATTTTTGTCTTTCTCTTATTAAGTGAACAATTATAAATTGTAATTTTGATTTTTAATAAATTACTAGTTAAGTTAGTAATTTGATCCAAATAAGGATAATAAAGTGTATTAATAAATGATCTAGATTAATGGTTCAAAATTCGAATAGAAAATGGATCCCTTTCAATGTGGACCTGGTCTAGATCGGTCTTGTGATGGAAATGGTTGATATGAAAACTATATAAAAGTTAAAGTCTCCTGCAATTACTCATATCAACCATGAGCATACGGTTCTCTGATCGGTTAAGAGAGCTTGCATATTGAGGAAACTATATAAAGATCTAAACCGAATGTCATTAAACAACTTCCTCAATTGTCCAGAGAGGATCGAAGTTCGTTTTGATAGCAAAAACTACTTCAAAATTTGAAATAGAACTGAAATTAAGTATTTCACATTTTTTTCATTTTTACTCTTTCATGTATGATTTTGGATATGTAATATGGTCTGTACTACATATTAAATTCAGGAGTCAACTTTCTCATATAAAAGTTAAATTTGGTACTTTTGAATTTATTGCATCAATTCCACTTTGATAATTGGTATAGACTACAAATTATAGTTCTAACGTCCACTTTGACACTTACCCATTTGAGAAATCCAAAAAGGGTATTGTCATTAAGTGTCCAATATAATTACTCATATTCCTAAAAGTCAGATTCCCACTGAGAAGATGAATGTAATAATTTATATGGGAAGAAGTTCAAAAAAGCTATCTCCCGGTAAGCATCGTGCGTACGTATATTATTGGTTGAATCACTAAAGTTGATTGGAGTAGACACAATTGATAATTACTTTCTCACAATAACATGAGTCAGCTATAGCTTAGTGAACCATATAATATGTAATGTATAAATATTGCTCTTTGTAGTGGCCATCAATTGACCGTCGAATCAAAATTTAATTTAATAATTAATCTTTTGTAAATTGTATAAGTTAATCTAAAAATTATTTTTCTGATGTAACATATCAGCAAAATGTTAGATATATGTTTATTTATTAGTCTTTAAAAAATAATTTTTAATTTAATTTTACGAAATTTAAAAGATTAATTCGATACTAAATTAAAAAAACTAAAAATTATATATATATATATATACACAGATATTATAAATATTATATATAATTAATATTTATAATATATTATAATAAAGTTTTAAGTTTGAAATATAATATTTTTAATCATATATAAACTGTGTATTTGAATTAAATTTTCTCTAAATATACTCATTTTCATTGGTATTAAAGTGATATTGACAAGTTTTTTCATGACATATATTCATAAATTTAGATTTAATCAACTTCATTAAGAAAAAAGCTAACTTGCAACAACAATAACAACATTCAGTAAAAATCTTACCAGTGCAGGAAAAACAAAATCTTGAATTAAAATTACCAATAATTAAAATTTTGAACAGATTCACTTAATTAAATTATAAAAAATTTGAATTAAATAAAATTTTAGTTCGTATTATTTTAACAACGCCTATTATTAAAAACTAACCAATTTATTAACTAACTGATCATTTT
>JANTNU010000006.1:36567440-36579180 GCA_024752395.1 Erythroxylum havanense | reverse complement strand
CCCTTGTCTTAGCTACTACTATGAATGGTATGCTGTTTTTAAGCATGTTATCCTGTCATAAAGTAGTAGTAGGAATGCAATTTTAATTAAAAAAACAAAAATCAGGAACTATTTCTTGTAATTTTTTGGTTAAAATTAATTTAAAAAATTTGCAGTTTCAGGAATTCTAAGCTACAACTAATAAATCCTAAATATGTCAATTTGCCACCTGAAACATAATTTGTCTTTCCTCTTTCATTCAGAATTATGGATTTACCTGTTATAGTTTGATTACAATAAGTTCATCTTTTCTTGGGTATGTCTTATATTTTGCTCTCTATAAATCTACTTATTGACAGGTGAAGTGCTCCCATTGTTAGCTTCAGAAGAGAGCAAATGGCAGGAACAGACGTGAACGATGCGAGTGTTGCAGCAATCAGGAGTGTTCGATCAGGAATAATCCTGCTTGTATCAGTCATCTTTCTTGGATATTTGATGATTTGGATGATGATGCCCACCAACACATATTATCTGCAGTGGTTCCCTGAAATTAGCAGGAAAACAAGCTCCAAGTACCTTGGAGGACAAGGTTTGTTCCGTCTGTCCTGGTATGGTTTTTGGTTTTTATACTTCGAAATCCTGAAGAGTTCTTACAATGCTACGTTTCTACAGGTTCGTACACGCTGATCTTCACGTTTCCTGTTTTGTTCATAGCTACAATAGCCTGTGCGTACCTCCATCTAGGAAAGAAAATTCCTCACGATAGCTTCAGGTAAATACTATACCAACTTCTGAAAGTGCTCTATATGATCAGTTTCTGATCAAGTTATGATTCTGTGGACACAGCAAACATGGTCCTTCTGCTTCTGGCTGGTGGAAACGAGTAGCTCTCGTCAAAGGTCCTCTTGGAATCGTATCCTGGACAGAACTTTCGTTTCTGGTCATGTTTTTGGCATTACTGGTGTGGTCCTTTGCCTATTACTTGCATGGAATGTTTGCATACATCACTCAAGAGGCTTCTCGTGAGGGATTGCAAGTGTAAGCAACTTCCTTAACTTTTTTATTGGATCGGACTAGTCCCAAACCTTATTGAACATACTTTAGTCTATTGACTTCAGAACATTCTGAACTTGAATTTTTCTGTCGGATCTGAAAAAATCTGTCAAACCCGAGTCCAGAACAACCAGATAAGTTCTAACTTGGATAGACCATTTTGTTGTTCAGGTGGGAGGCTAAACTGAGAAGTGTAGGCTTAACATTAGGCCTTGTGGGATACATAAGCTTGGCTTTTCTCTTCTTCCCAGTCACCAGAGGATCGTCTGTTCTACAATTTATGGGACTAACTTCAGAGTCAAGCATCAAGTACCATATATGGCTAGGCCACATTACCATGGCTCTGTTCACTGCTCATGGTTTTTGTTACATAATATTTTGGATCAAAACCCATCAAATATCACAGGTAAATTATCAAATCCCTCCATACTTTTCGATTCAGGTTAAGATCTTATTGTTTGTTGAAGGGTTTAAAAGAGCTTTGAGAAGAAATTGAATCAAGTCTATATAATTAGAAACATCAACCCAAAACTTTAAACAATAGGTTAAAAATCTTATCTTTTGTATATTAACTTAATTCATCTTTTGTTACAATCTTTTGGTCTCTCAGATGGAGATTTATCTTCATTCACTTAACCTTGTGTTGCTTCGCAGATGCTCAAGTGGGACAAGTACCTTGTTTCAAATGTTGCTGGAGAAATAGCTCTGGTTGCTGGATTGATTATGTGGGCAACAAGCCTGAAACGTATCAGAAGAAAACTTTTTGAGCTCTTCTTCTACAGTCATTACCTCTACATTGTCTTCGTTGTGTTCTTTGTGTTTCATGTTGGCTTCTCTGATTCTTGCATCATCCTTCCTGGTTTCTATCTCTTTTTAATTGATCGATACTTGAGATTTTTACAATCTCAGCAAAAAGTAGGATTGGTCTCTGCACGAGTTTTACCATGCGAAACAGTTGAGCTGAATATTTCCAAGTTACAAGGTGAGGTTTTGATCCAAATTTTCTCGTACTTTCTCAAGCTTTTTCACTTTGAATACCAATGATCCTTTCAAATCTCTCATTTCCAGGGCTTAGCTACACCTGTATGAGCTCGATATTCATTAATGTGCCAAGCATTTCCAGGCTACAATGGCATCCATTTACAGTGACATCCAACAGCAACACAGACCCTGATAAGCTTAGTATAGTGATTAAAAGTGAAGGAAGTTGGTCATCGAAGCTGTATCAGATTCTGTCTTCTCCATCACCAATCGATCACCTGGAAATTTCCCTGGAAGGACCTTATGGACCTGCTTCAACCCATTTCATGAGGTGAATCTCTGACACTAAACAGGAATTAAAGGCTCAAAACCAATTTCTGAAATATGATAGAAAAATTTCAAGTCTTTCTACTGTTGTTGCAGGCACGACTTGCTAGTGATGGTGTGTGGAGGAAGTGGCATAACTCCATTCATATCTATCATCAGAGAAATCAGTTATGCAGCCAACACAAATCCTGACCGAACTCTCCCAAGAATTCTCCTGATATGTGCTTTCAGAAATTATGTGGATATAACTATGCTAGAGCTTCTCCTCCCACTTCAAAGCACCAACCTTGATATCTCTCGACTGAACCTGCAAATTGAAGCTTACATAACCAGAGAGAAAGAGATCAACCCAGACAAACATCTGCAAACAAAAACTATATGGTTCAAGCAGAATTCGTCTGATGCATCAGTTTCCGCAATTCTTGGCCCGAACAGTTGGCTCTGGCTGGGTGCAATCATTTCAGCTTCTTTCATCATCTACCTGCTTGGAATTGGCATTTTGACAAGATATTACATATACCCACTAGATCATAACACCAACATGATATATCCTGCTGCTCCAAAATCTGTTCTGAACATGTTAGCTTTGTGTTTGTCCATAATAGTAGTTGCCTCTGTGGGATTCATTTGGAACAAAAAGCACTTGGCAGGTGAAATGAGACAGATTCAGGAAGTGGGATCCAAACCTTTCAACACAGGGAAGGATCTGGAAAGCAATGAACAGTCATGTCTTCAAGCAACAAAGGTGCATTTTGGAGAAAGACCCAACCTGAAAAGTAAGCTGTTTTGTGTTCTAACCCACTTGGCTTTTTGGATCATAGACATTCTCAGTGCCTGTGTTTCTGATTATACTTTTTTTGTGATGAACCTCTGCAGAGTTATTGTCACAATGTGAAGGAAAGAGCATAGGAGTTCTTGTAAGTGGACCAAAGAGAATGAGACAAGAGGTTGCTCAACTTTGCTCTTCTGCTGTGCAAGAAAATCTCCATTTCGAGTCCATAAGCTTTAGTTGGTGAGACCAAGAAAAGAATGTTAGAATTGTACCTTCGTACATATTAGAATATGGTCATTATATATATCTTTTAAATAAGAAATTATGAAATTATTTTATTTTTTCAATAATAAGTTTCTTAATCTTATTTTTAAATATGAATTAAATAATTTCTCAAAAGTAACCCTTTTTGGCTAATTCAAATAAATTATTTACATTGATATTTATTTATATGCATATAAATTGTATCGAGTAAAATATTAGAAAATTTAATTCCTTGAATTCTTTTAAACAATGATTAAAAAATTCAATTGATTCGACCTATTCAATCGTAAAAATTTTAAATCATTTAAAATTTTCTAGTTCAATTTATTTTTAAAACTCTTATTATTAAAAATCGATAATTTAATTTCTTTAATTTTATTTAATCTTTGGTTGATTTTATGTCTCAACTCAAACATAATCATTATGATATAACTAGCTCCTTTCAGTACTTGAATTCTTTTAAACAATAATTAAAAAACTTCAATCGTAAAAAATTTGAATCATTTAAAGCTTTATTTACTTTAATAATTCTTATTAATTATTAAAAATTGATTAATTTAAATTCTTCAATTTTATTTCATTTTTGGTTGACTTTATATTGGTCTAATACTTAACGAATTTTTTAAACCTTAAACCCCCCATCTTACCAATTTAAACAATATCTGCCATAAATTGGCTCTTTTCAGTACTTAAATTCTTTTAAACAATAATTAAAAAATTCAAATAATTCAATCGTAAAAATTTTGAACCATTTAAAGATTTATTTACTTTAATAATTCTTATTAATTATTGAATATCAATTAATTTAAAATTTTCAATTTTGTTTAATCTTGGTTGATTTTATATCGATCTAATACTGAATTTTTTAAAACTTAAACCTCATATCTTACCAATTTAATAACTCTTATTATTAATAATCGATTAATTTAAATTGTTCAATTTTATTTAATTTTTAGTTGATTTTATATCTATCTAATACTAAATGAATTTTTTAAACCTTAAACTTCTCATTTTACCAATTTAACCAATGTCACCATAAAAGAGCCAAGGCAGAACATATGAGAAGCTATACAACTCAACTCCAATATAATTACTCTGATATAATTGGCTCTTTTCGGTATTTGAATTCTTTTAAATAATAATTAAAAAACTTAACCAATTCAATCCTAAAAATTTTGAATCATTTAAAGCTTTATTTACTATAATAATTCTTATTAATTATTGGATATTGATTAATTTAAATTCTTCAATTTTATTTAATCTTAGTTGATTTTATATGGATCTAATACTGAATTTTTTAAAACTTAAACCTCTTATCTTATCAATTTAATAACTCTTATTATTAAAAATCGATTAATTTAAATTATTCAATTTTATTTAATCTTTAGTTGATTTTATATTGGTTTAATACTAAATGAATTTTTTAAACCTTAGTTATGTTATCTTATCAATTTAACCAATATCTGTCATAAAAGAGCCAAGGCAGAACATATGAGAAGCTCTACAACTCAACTCCAATATAATTACTATGATATAACTAACTCTTTTCGATACTTGAATTCTTTTAAACAATAATTAAAAAACTCAACCAATTTAATTATAAAAATTTTGAACCACTTAAAGCTTTATTTACTTTAATAATTCTTATTAATTGTTAAAGATCGATTAATTTAATTCTTCAATTTTATTTAATCTTAGTTAATTCTATATCAATCTAATACTGAATTTTTTAAAACTTAAACCTCTTATCTTACCAATTTAATAAATCTTGTTATTAAAAATCGATTAATTTAAATTATTCAATTATATTTAATGAATTTTTTAAATCTTAATCATCTTATCTTACCAATTTAATTAATATCTACCATAAAAGAGCCAAGGCAGAACATATGAGAAGCTATTCAGGTCAACTCCAATATAATTACTATGATATAAGTAACTCTTTTCAATACTTGAATTCTTTTAAACAATAATTAAAAAGTTCAACCAATTTAATCTTAAAAGTCTTAAACCATTTAAAGCTTTATTTACTTTAATAATTTTTATTAATTATTAAGATTAATTAATTTAAATTCTTCAATTTTATTTAATCTTGGTTAATTTTATATCAATCTAATACTAAATTTTTGAATACTTAAACCTCTTATCTTACCAATTTAATAACTCTTATTATCAATAATTAATTAATTTAAATTATTCAATTTTATTTAATCTTTAATATATCAGTCTAATAGTGAATGAAATTTTAAAACCTTAAACCTTTCATCTCACCAATTTAACAAATATCTTTAATAACAAAACATAAGAAGCTATACAACTAACTCCAATATAATTACTCCGATATAATTGACTCTTTTCGATACTTGAATTCTTTTAAACAACAATTAAAAAACTAAATCAATTCAATTGTAAAAATTTTGAACCATTTAAAAAAATTAACTCAATTCTGAAAAACTTTTCAGACCCAAGTACTCAAATCTTATCAAACTTAACTGAACCTGAAAAAGATTGTCAAATCTGAATTTTAACCAAATTAAACCAAGCCAACTAATTTGCCATCCTACCTAAGTACCTATAGTTCACAGCAGCCACAAATATAGCAGAAACCAGAAAAAGCAAGACTACAGATCTGAAAATCTCCATTAGATTTTTCTTTATATATGAACCACCTCTGCTAGAGGTTTACAACAGCCACTGTTGGCTGAATCAAGATCAGGAAAAAGGAGGGAAAAAGGAAAGGAACAGATGAAAAAATTTTAGGCAGCCTCAGGTCCCTATGATAATTGAAGAAAACAAAAACCTGGAGATCCTAATCAAATAACGGAATCAAGATGCTTCCTGGACAAAACTGAAAAAAGGTCAACAATTAGAAAGTCCTACCTACGAACATGTAAAACCCATCAAGTGAAATCAGCAATTTAAAAGGTTACCCTCTTTCTGTTTGAGTAACTCAAACCCCATCCGACAAGTGTCCCGTGACCAAATTTGTACAAACTTCTTCATTCTATAAGAAGGAGAAACTAATCTTCACTACCTCCTCTAAGAGCATCTCTAGTTCTATCAGTTACTCTGTTGCAGTTATCATAATCATGGCTGTCATTACCCACAAGAGAGTTTTCTGTGTTGTACCGTTCGACACCATCTGCATCATAACGCCTCACTCGATGAACCAGCTCATATCTATTGCTACGTTTCTTTCTGTCTTCATCACTACCTTCATATTCTCTTTCCCTACCAACAAGCCCCATTTCAGGAAATTTTCTGGATCGCCTCATCAGTCTAAATTGATCATTAGAACCCATCCTGTTGATGTGACGGCCAGAATTGTACCTTTGACTTTGACGAAAGATCCTTATTGGTGATTTCCTTTCTCTGTGATTACGTAAAGCACTGTTTCGCTCATCAAACCATCTCGAACTGTGCTGTGATGTGATGTGATTTCTTGTTGGGGACACATATCCATCCTCGTAAGTCATACCAAATGGTTTCTGAAATGGCAACCTCATTCTATCCACCCTGGCATCTGGCCTAAAGTCCGGAGACCTGCTCAGGCGTCTTGAACCCTCATTCCGCTCACTTCGCAATCCGTAAGTAGCTGGAGAGCGGCATCTGGATCTTGATGGAGAGTTTCTAAACCCATATCGAGTTCGTCCTCTGCTAAGGGGAGAAATGCTTCTATCTCTCCTTGCCAGCCGATGTGTATGATTAGGATATTCAGGACTCTCGGATATGCGCCTGTTGTATTCCTCTCTCAAGCCTCTGCCAACCCCTTGCTGATACCTTCTAAACTTACTCCTAGCCAAACCTTCTCCAACTGGTAATGTTCTAGTATCAATGGCATAATCATAATGCCTCTTCACTGGTGATCTCTTCCTCACATTGCGTTCATACCCACGATGCCTGTAGTTACGGCTGTCAAATCCTGCATATCCTGCATCTTCAGGCTCTGAATAATCAGAAGCCATCATACATCCATGGCTCTCTATGACACTTCTTGGTCTAGGTGGACCAGAACAGTAAGGGTTCCTATAAGTGGGGGAGTAACTCCGATCCATCTCCCAATACCGGGCTGTACGATTAGTAAAACAGCGACTTCCTGGGCTTCTGGCACGTACATTAGCAGTAAACCTATCCCTTTCCAAAAACTTCTTCGAAGTAGGCTCCCTTGTGTCTCTACAATGTATATTACCAAAATTATTAGCCCTGAAACATTAAAATAACAGTTAGAATGTAGAATAAGGTAATGAAGAAAATAAATGGGAAAAAAAGTAATATACTGGTTAAAGAATCCATAAATCACCTGCTCCGCGGTGCAGCATCCTCCTTCATACGAATGGCATCAGGTTCTTCAATGCATGAGAGCAACTCCTTACTTGATGGCCCCAATACAATGGCTCTTGCTGAGCAATCTTTGTCAGTTGTTACATCTGCAGGCCGGGACTTCGTGCCCACTGACTCATCTCTCTGAGAATTTCGTGTCCCAGAATTTGGAATTCCTATTCCATTACCAGATCCTGGACTATGTCCTCTCTCAACCTCAATTTCCTTCACAGAAACCAAGTCAGATGACGCTTTTTCCTCGCAATCAGATCCATAATCTAACTGTTCAACATCTCCTTCCTCTCCATTCTCATCCCAGTAAATACATGCATCAGATTCTCTTAACTCACCATCTTCAAATTGAGAATCATAGCCAGCCTGAAGCTCCAGAGTATTTTCAGTACCCACCATCTGAACTGGACCAGCTTGAGAAATGTTGGATTCATGGCTCTCATCAGAAGGATCTTCAACTAATTTCCTGGAAGTTTTCACTTCAACAAAATCCGAAGTTGAAGGTTCCTGAGCAATACAACTTGGAGAAGAGACAAATTTATCAGGGCTTCTACAGTTTTCATCAGATAGTGCTTCAGTTTTTTGTTCTTCTGTGCCTGATTTGTAAGAGCAATGAGGTAAACCTTTCAAATCTGCTGAAGAATGTTGGTCAGGACGCGAATCAGATGAAACAAGTCCATCTATATGGCCCTGTCCCATTTCTTTAGGTTCTTGTTGATTATCACAAGCATCAAAATCTTGTAGCTTGTTGCATCTAGACATGCATACACTTTGTGAAGAATCTACCTGAAAATCAATGTTTGAATTATCACAAGGCACAGCATTCAAGTCAAAAAGTAATCTCTCATCCCTCAATGATTCAGATTCTTTCTCTGTTCTAGTATCATTTCCAGTTGGAGACCTCCTGGAGTTGTCATCTGTATTATCTAAGAAAGATGAGGCTTCCATTTTATCCGTAAGGAAGACAGCAGTTTCTTCAAAAGGCATTGCAGAAGTTGATGATGAGCCAACTCCCTCTTGCGTTGCTTCTTCCAGGGGCGAAATTTCTTCAACACCATCATTGCAAGCCACAGATGCAAGTATCTCTATTCCTGAGAAGTCTTCACTGTTATCTAAATTACTATCATCTGAAACTGTGGTAGTAATCTTTACTACGTTGGGATTATCAGCTTTTCTAAAATGTGCATTGCAGTTTAAGTTAGGTTCAGGCACTTCAAAGTAACGAGATGGGCTCTTTGATGTTAAGGAGGTAGACTGTGTCATAAATCTTCTCTTCTTTATTGGTACATGTTCTATGTCTTCGCTGAATCGACGCCCAAGTATAGCCACTCCATGCTAACACATGGAAAACGAAAAATATGTCAGAAATTCACGTAGAGTAATAGCACCAAAATAAAAAATAATTAATAGAAGAAACCAACAAAAGAATGTAATCTTGCAGAAACCTTCTCCGTGTCTGAGACTGATGTAGCATCTGCCTTCTTTGGGCCCTCATCCGCTAGCTCAGATCGCACATTGGACTTTCTATCAACTGATTTCCGAGTGCGCCTTAGGGTACTCCTATAACGTTTTGCAACTGTCTTCCAAGTCAATTCCGGATTTATAAACTTTGTAAGTTCCAAGCTTACTGTACTCATCGTGCTTGCAGAGCAAACAATTCCTAACTCATCAACCGAAGATCTGTCACCACAACTCATGCAAGACTCCGTTTCCTACACATGCCAGAGAAAAAATAAGTTAACAAGGGCAGCAACGAACTATTAACTATTTCTGCAGGAAAGATGTCCTGTACAATTATACAGTAACTATAACAATACATGATACGAGATCACGTTTGTAACTTCTTTGGTTCTTTTATGTTGTCCATATCAACTCATGATTTTCCAGACTTCATGAACAATGTGTTCAAGTCATATTTAAGAACTGTCATTATTGTCATGCCCAGAAGCTCATCACCCAAAGTACATGGCTCTATAGGCCATTTACCTTTAGAAAATGATTTTCACTTTAGAATTTTGAAGTCCATCAAAGATTTCCTCCGTCCAACTTGTATGTGTAAAAGCAGGTCTAATTTGGAAGATATAGTCATAAACAGCCATATTAAGCCACTTTGTCTATAAATTAATCCTACATATTTCCCCGGTGATCAAAAGTTCTTGTTTGTCTCAGTACGTGTAAAATAAGCCAGCAAAAGCAATCGTATATATAGTCCCATATGAACTATCTCGTCAGATCACTTCTAAAACCATAGATCTACGATCTAACAACAAAAGCTAAGATCAACCCATCTTTCAGATTCCACCAATGATCTTCCTTCCAAACTGTATGAAAGATGGCGGTGACCACCACGTAAGATCTATAGATCCAACAAGGAAGAAGGAAGATTTTCAGACCATCTTCTACACACGAGATTTAGAAGGAAAATCGACGGCGAAACAAGTCATCGAAACTCCATGATGAAAAAACAATATAAACCCAGGTCCATCAAAAGTCGATGAATCGATTTTCAGCCGTCGAGGACCGGCAATAACGTCATCGGATTATCGAAGTCACTGCCCACGACCACCTTGGCCAATCAAAAAAATATCAGATGTCCCCAAATATTCCCACGCTTAGTCCTCAGGGGTAAACATGTAAAAAAACAGTAACCCTAATCTCAAAGATCCAGAAGCTCCAGATCAAGACCTGTCAAGCTTCACTCAACAATGCATATATAGAGCTAAAGTCTCAGAGAAATCGAGACCCAGAGACGTCTTCACAAGGAACCAGAAGAAAAAATCGTCATAGCTTCGTAGTTTCTTCATCAAAACTTCAAAAAAAACTCGGGCCTGACCACTATTAGATCTGAGTGACGCTTCAAAGTTTCCGCTTCCGAGTCCGGCGAGTCAACACACGACGGAACTCGTAACATGTATCTCTTCAAATCGGTTCCATGAAAAACAGAAATAAAGCGTAGAAATCAAAGACTTGTTAGGGATTTTCAATACCTGTTTCTTCTTTTTTTTTTTCCTCTCCGTCCTCCTCTTCCTTCACACAAATCCGTCACCGTTTCATATCACAAACATCTTCTTCTCTTTTCTTGTTCTTCGTCCTTTTTCTTGGCCCCTTCACGCCGTAGTATTTCTTTTCGCTTATCGACGATCAAAGATCGATCTCAACCGTGGAATGTGAACCGTCCGATTGCTCGGTGCTTGAACGTCGATCACCGTACCGCCGCTGTTCCGATTATTTTACTCATCTAATGTCTCTCTGTCTCTCTTTCTATCTCTAACCGGAGCCCCCTGCCTTGTGCCTTTGTGTGTAGATCAACGCCACGAAAGCCCTATCGTCACGTATTTATTGGGGGGAACATGCCGAAACTGCCCTTGATGGTTTTCGAATACTACATTGGATTGCCATCCTCGGCGACTCTGTCCCTGTCCGAATCCGACCTGTAAAAGGAATGGAAATATTAAATCAAAAATCGGAAATTAAATTGATTTTTTGCCCTTTTTATTTTCTTCTGGAACTCTCGAATCTCGATAACGATGCCGCCAATCAGTAACCTAGAAATGTCAATGGTCAACTACGGGCAATTTTGAATTTACGAAATTACCTTTCGATTTCTTAATCTTTTCTTTTATATAATTATTGATTTTTCTTCTACTCAAAATCCTATTTTCATTATTTTTTAGAAAATATTTTAATAAGTTGAATTGAAATAAAAAATTAAATTTATAATATTGAAATTCACTATTAAATGACAAAAATAAAACGTTCTTTTCACTAAATACCATAATTAAATATATTCATATAATTAAATTTAAAGGATAAAAATAATTAATAATTTATTATAAGATATTTAAAAAATCAATAATTAAAAAACCTTACAAGTTCAATTATAAAATCTTGAACCTCTAAATTTTTAGTTCGATTTTTAACTTTTTAATTTAATTTATTTCAATAACTCTTATTATTAAAATTTTCAATTTTAAGAAATTAATACTTTTTTATAGTTTAAATTAATCAATTAATTTTTATTTAATAATTTTT
>JANTNU010000006.1:36551626-36567340 GCA_024752395.1 Erythroxylum havanense | reverse complement strand
TAATCAATTAATTTTTATTTAATAATTTTTTAATTAAACTTTGAATGTTTTAATAAATAAATATTATCTTTTTTAATCATTTTTAAATTTTTTAATTTATAAATAATTTCTCTAACTTATCAAATTAAAATAAATTATTTAATAAATTGACCAATTCAAACTCTTTTGGGTAAATCCTCTTTTCTCATTCTCCCAAAAAAATCCCAAAAAAGTCCAAACTTGTAAAAAGGTTTCTTTTTTTCAAGTTCTGAAAATGGCAGCCTCCAAGTGATTCCCGAGCCACACATTTATAGGATTAGATGCCTCTTCCAAGCTCTAGCTCTACTTGGAGTTCCTCATTGACCAAGTGTATGTATATACTTATAAAAGGAAGAGCATTGCAGCTAATTAGGAAAAGAATTTTTTATAAAAATTATAAAGGAAAGTTACGTATTAATTTGACCATTTTTTATTTTAAACGGAAAGTAACCACAATTGTTATTTTTTAGAGACACAATCAGATAAATTTTTAGATTGATGTAATAATTTTTAAATCAATCAGGTATTTAGTACTAGACAAATCTTATACATCAGACTCGATTGAGAGAGCGTAAGTAAAAAATTTGAACACGGAACTTTTTAACCTCATGTCTTATATTCTATCAACTTGATCACTTTAGAGTTTATATGCAAATTATCATAGTCATCAACTCATCTACATAAAATTTAGAAAATTCGCAATCTTACTTTTCGATATCATCATCATCATCACATTCAGTTCAAAGTCCCACATTAAAACAGAGTCTAAGAATATCTAATAGTACGCAACCTTACTATTACATAATAAAGAGGTAATTTTCAGTAAACCAATATACAAATATGACAACAAAAGAATAATATAAATATTTAAAAAAAGTGATATGATATAATATATATATATATAATAAAAATTAAAAATAAATATAATTAAAAATAATTTTTAAAGAAAAATAAAAAATTACAATTTTAAAAAAAGTTTCATTTATGGTAAATTATATATAAAAAAACCAGAATTGTATAATTTGATGTGGTCCCACACGTTACCGCGTTACTTTAATTCTACGGCAGGAACCATACCTTAGCTTTGCGTTGCTTTAGACAAAATGGTGGAGACCCCACCACCACCACCATCCCTCCAAAAAGTCAAAAGATTCCCCCCATCAGGCATCAACTGCCCAGTCGCACCTGATCCTTCCACGTCATCCTTGGGCCCACTCGCCATAAATTTCCACTGGAGACGTCCTATCTTGACATCTTCCACCACCTCTCACGGAGCTTTCCCGGTGATCGTAGGTCACACATTGACGCCTGTCTTAGAAAGAGATCTAATCATAATTAAAGGTTGATAATATGTCCGGACACTAACTTTTTTTATGTACCTGAGTTTAATCCGAGTCTCGATCATGTCGAACTAACGAGCCTATCTCCTGGGCCCGAACCTTTATTTAGGCAGGCTTAAGTTCAATTCAGAACTCGATCAAAACAGACTCCACCCGCTTCAATATCTGCAATAAGAGGAGAGCCTAGCGTTCCTCAAGTAATGATTTACTTACAAGTTCCAAGAATCATTATCCAATCTTACAGATCACAATCCGAGAGAAAACGTACATATCCTGTCAAGGAGGAGGGATTGAAACTATTCTATTATGAATATGCCACAAAAGACAATCTTCAGGTCCTCATTTTTGATGAGGGATTAGGAAGAAGCATCTGCTCAAGATCAAACTCTTCCTATTATAACTTAAACAACAATCCCTCTTGCTGAAACTGTGTGGAAACTCGGGGAAGAAGGCTCAGGATGCACCGATCAAGATTACAATCCAATGTGGTTGATAAGATTCAGGTTCGTATTTAAGAGGAAGGACAAATCCTGACAATAATTGCCTTGGGATCGACATCGAGAGACCATTTTGAATGCTGTCAAGAGGATGATATCACGTTAATAGGATTTTGCAAAAATTGCAACTTCTTCTGCTGGCTTGCCAGTCATCAAGCATGTCTTTGTCCCCTGGGGCTGTTCAAAGGGAAAACACCTAATCGTTGCCCCTGTTTCTTCTTTCACTCTGACTTCGTCAGCATCACTGCAACAATAAGGCAGCGTCACATGTAGTATGCATGCAGGTTCTACATGATATTAGAATGACATGCTTAAAACCATACAACTTACCTAGCCGCCCAAGCACCCCTCGCCCATTTCCCCACGGATATTGCAGCTTTCAGTTCATCATATGAGTTCACATCCACTATGTTGCTGCCAAAAACATAAAAGAATAACATTGCAAGCTTTGAAGAGGAGATATACGAGAAAGAAAGTATTTTTGTGAACTTCCATTTTACAATAGCATTAGGGCAAGAGAATGAACCTATCTCGAAATGATGTTGCCAATTTCAGAAGAGATGATTGAATTTCATCCAACTTGTCTTTCACATAAGCTGCTAAGGATGAAGGCTCCATAGATATCCCAAACACTTTTCCCTGCTTTCCAGGAACATCTCTCCTAGCTATAACCACGCTTCCATTTGAAACATCCCGAGGACCAATTTCGATCCTTAACGGTACACCCTATAACATAAGAGCATTCTTTCATCTAATAGAAGAAAAAGAACAAAGAATTGGGTTCAAGATAACCAAAAACTTGTAAGAAAATTAGTAATAGGAAGAATTGTAACTTGTAAACAAAGAATTGGGTTCAAGATAACCAAAAACTTGTAAGAAAATTAGTAATAGGAAGAAATGTAACTTTTAAGGTCTTTACAAGAAAAACCTTAAGTTGTAATCTAATGGTTACATAATTAAACTATGTATCAATAGTAACAAGCACCCCTCCACCCCCCAACGAAACTGTTCACAAATAAACTGTTCCCTCTAATATTTAATGAAACAAGAATTCCAAAATAATGCAATCAGAATATAAAGGGACCTTCATCTCCCAGAAATTGAACTTCCAGCCCGGTGTTCGCTGTTCCGAATCATCAACTTTAACCTTGATACCAGCAGTATGCAAGACTTCTTTTACAGTTGATGCTGCATTGAGAATTCCAGCTCTCTCCTCATCTTTCTTCCAAATTGGCACAACTACGACCTACAAGGAGTAATACCAACATAAAGGTCAAATTTAGACAGTAGTGAGAACTGGCCCATCATTTATTGAAAACATGATATACCTGAATTGGAGCAAGTTTTGGAGGAAGCATTAAGCCTGCATCATCCCCATGACTCATGATAATGCCGCCAACAAAGCGGGTACTGATAGCCCATGATGTCTGCCACACATATTGCCTCTGACCATTCTCATCCATGAACTGCAATAACATATTTTGATGATGACATTAGAGGAGCTCATACCATGGAAAGGGGTTTATGAGAGGCTAAAAAGGAAAGTGAACCAAAACTGTGAAAGAGAAGTAACCATAAATGCAAGAAGTACATAATTGCAATGCATGGTATAAGGGCCTGGACAAAACCATCTAAAGGTTGGATCACCCCTAGACTTAATTGGTTAAACAAAGAGTCAACCATAACCATCCAGCAAGGGCAAATAAGGGAATGTAAGACAAGGGGAGTCAATATTAGTCGAATGCCACTTGAATTTTTTATGCTTCTTGGAGGAAAAGCATGGTGCTTGAATCTTTAAATCGAGATGCAGATTCCTATGTTTAAGGACAACAATTAAATGCTCTAAAGGAGGCTTCTCTTTTACTCCTCCTTACAAGTATCAACATTGGTAATTACTTTGAGGTTGAGTAAGGATCTACCTTGAAAAGAAAACATGGAAGCGATAGGAAATGTAATATCATGCTTAATATGCTTATACAAAACGCAGGACTTACTCGGAGCATTAGAGTGGTGCTACCATCGTATAAATCCAAGACACTAAAAACACCCAAATAGCCTAAAGGGATGGCGTACTGTTCCACGTATGATACTAATGCCATAACATAATAAACCCAAAATTAAAATAGTAGCAATGGGAAACTAGGAAAGACAATATTTTACATGAAAATCCCAAGCAAATGCCAATGGTAAATTTCAAAATTCAAGAAACACAATGAAACTAAGAGAATGGATTGAATTGCTATGCAAAGACTCCTGAATTTTGCAAATTTTGTCAGACAAGTTTTTGATGCTCCTTTTTAGAGTATGTCAAAAGGATTGCAGGTGTGTTACCAAGGATTTACTTTACCAGATATTCAGTATGCTGCTAATTTAACATGGTGTCCACTGTCCATGGCAGAGTAAATCACATGATAATAACGTCCTAAAAAATGCACAATCTAGTAGAACTCAAGAACCTGTGTTCCAAAAGCCCGAGAGAAGTTTTGTCCAAGATTATGGCTAGTTCCAGCCTGCAATGCTTTTCGATCACCCATCATAGCTTCTATTGTATACGTCTTAGCAGCACCAGCAAAAGTTTCCACTTTTGATTTTCTTCCCGTAATAACAGGCATTGCTGCTTGCTCAAAGGCAAATTTTGTATAGATGTCAATCATCTGTAATGCCTGCAGTTCAAGATCACCAATTCATAATAAGATAATAGTACGATAATGTCATAATTATATGCATTCTATCAACAAGCTTCCAACCTCTTTTTCTGCTTCCTCTGCAGTGGCATGAGCTGTATGACCCTCTTGCCACAAAAATTCAAGTGTCCTCACAAACGGCTTTGTGCGGTGCTCCCACCTTGTGACATTTGCCCACTGAAATTAAAATCAGTATAAGTACAACCATGCACCAACAAGAAGGTACACCTCTAGTCGGGAAACTGCCACAAGAGGTGAATGTTTCACCTGGTTGATCATGAGAGGAAGATCTCGGTAACTATGAATCCACTGTGTAAACATGTGATTCACTATGGTTTCACTAGTTGGTCGAACCTGTCACAACCTCATGAAGTGCAACAATCAAAGCCAAGCTCAGGTTACTGGATTTTCAAGAACTTGAACCAGTATTTGAAGTTGTAATGCTAAACAAAGAACACGCTGACCATACAGTAAAAGAACTATAAAGTGGTTGCTGCAGAGTGATATATTTACCACAAGTTTCTCTTCAAGCTCCTTCCCTCCCCCAATTGTCACAAGTGCCAATTCTGGACTGAAGCCCTCAACATGACTAGCTTCTTTCTCTATAAACGAGTACGGTATAAACTGCAACAATGATAACAACGCAATTCTTAACGTAAACCAAAAGTAGCATCTAGATAATCGGTCACGGAAAAGGTACTAGAAATGCAAATGCATGACCATGATGATAAGAAATCCATTACTAACTAAAATTTCAACATCTAACATATATTAGCATTCACTTGAATCTGATAAAGAATCACAAAAGTACAATTTATCCTTTCGAAAGCCAAGATTGTCCGTTTAAAGGAAAATATAACAATCACTGTGAATTAAAGTGATTTTAGCCCCAAATCAAACAAAGAAGTTAGTAAAGTGCATACAAACAAAGCAAATTGTAATCAACAAGCAAACAAGAAGCTCACCTGAGGAAAATACATGTTGCTATGTCCAGTTTCCTTGAACTTAATATTCAAATACGCCTACCAATTGAAAAATCATTATTGCATCAGCATTTAAACACGCGAAAAAGAAACTTGGAAGAACACAATTAGAACCTGGATCGCCTCCCAAATAGCATAACCGTAGGGACGAATAACCATAGTACCACGAACCGGACCATAGTCGGCGAGCTCCGCGTTGGCAATGACATCGAGATACCAAGCATTGAAGTCTTGAGATCGAGGAGTTATGACTCGGTCCTGGTTTATTCTGTTCCTCAAGCTGTCTACTCTCTCCTCCGTTTCTGGCGCGCTTTGTGCGGAGTAGCCGGCGGCGGTGTTCAGAGGAGGCGGCCGTGAGTATTGTCGGCGGCGTAGAATCGTGAAAGAAGGACGACTCTTCGGAGTGGATAATAAAACAGAGGAAAGCGAGGGCAGCCTTAAAGAGACCACCATTTCTCGGCTTGTACGCTGCTTTGTGGTGGTTCTCGGTGGTCAGCTACGTGAAGAGATTCAGATGAGGTTTTTCCTTTTTTCTTTTTTTTCTTTTTTTTTGTTTGGACGAGTGAGTGAGTGCATGTGATCATGTACATCGTTAGTGATGAATGGTCACAGGCTTGGGTCCGTTGGATCCATAATGGTGAACAAATCACTATTTGAACTGAAATACGTAACGGTCAGGATTTTGTGGGACTTGTATTGGCCATACGCATAAGCAAATTGGCATAGTTATGTGCCAATTCTCCTAAATTTTGGTACAATTGGGCCTCAACATAGATCTATTGTTTTTAGCTTCTTTTAAATGATCCAGCGGGTCCAAGCCCGATATAAGGCCTACTTAGGTCCAAGACTTCAAGTATGGGTCTAAGCCCAATTCAATCAGGCTTAAACTAATCATTGCTATAATTAAGATAACGACCTAAAAATGGACTTTAAACCTTAATGTTTATAACAAAATACAACTTAAATCTTAAAGTCTTTAACGTTGCGTATGATTACTGTCTCCATCGGTGGAGACAGATAACAAAACATAAAAATTTTATGTCTCGCAGTGTTTGGTTGCTGACCCAACTTATTTTTGTTCCGACTCCAAATCATAAAAATATAAATTTTTTGTGATTTTCAAAACCGTAGGATAAGATTTTGTCCCTGTGACAGAAACAAAATACATAAGCAACTTTCAGAAATACCCCTCCCTCAATAACTCATTTCATTTAATTTTTAGGTTTTTCATTTTATTTCATCGTAATTAAAAATTACAAATATAATTAAAATAAATATTGATACAATTATAAAAAATAGTTAATGTAATTCATTTTATTTTTAATTTGTACAAATTTTTTGCTATTCAATAGCTTATTTCATTAAATTTTTATGTGACTCATTTTTTAAATTCTTTATTTATAAATACAATTAAATTATTAATACAAATCATTCGTTTAAAAAAAATCAATGAATTATATATTTCCAATCATATTATATTGCAGGGATACTTTAGTAATTGACACTGTTTTTTATGTTTGGTCAACTGCAACTAAATACATTTCTGTCCTTTAGATGAATACAATTTTACCTGTTTTGTCTATCACAACTAAACACTTCACTGTCTTCATTTTTTGTTCTATTATGTCTTCGAATTTTCGTTTTGTTCCGTCTTAACATATGAATCAATAAGTAGTAGCGTAAACGTTCAAATTATACTTTAATATTTTCAAAACATTTTTAAAAAATCCTGATAAAATTTATCAAGATTAAATTCCCGTCAGTTAAATATCACATTAATTTGACTTGCGGTGATTTGGGCCCAATCCGACGCAGTGTTCAATGTAAAATGAGTGCAAATTGAATGTATTTATTTGTGGAATTACAATTTAGATTCTTAATAACGAACAAGATAAAGCATACCCGACAAAATGAAGCTTAAGGAATAATGGAAATCACATTGGCCAACACAAGCCTTAGTGCACAAAAGCAAATGTTCCATCACATCATCTACCAACTATGATCCTAATCCTCCGCGATTGCTCTTAGACTACCATAATTCCACACAACTAGTCTACGATTATGCAGAAAAACAAGTTCATGGCATTAGACAGCCACACAAAGATGATCGAGAAAGGCATTGAAGGGGAGAGGATCGATGCTTTGGCAGTTATGGAGATTCAATCAACCTGAAGTTGTAGTCAAGGTCCTCCTTGGAAGTATGGATTGGTGATACTGGAGAAGGAGATGCTGATGAATCAAGTTTGCTAGATGGGTAATCAATCAGCTCCTCGCTTATCATCTCCTCTTTCAGTTCCAGGTTTAGCCTACCTGGACTCTGAACCTGGAACAAGAAATCCATGAAACAAAGCTTAGAACATGAGATCTTCCAAGAATGATGATCACCTAGATGGATTGCAACTTTGCAGAGAGGAAACATAAGCTGACCTTCAAGTGTGTTGACGGTGGACTTGCTCGTGGAGTTGCCAATTGCATGGAATAATCTACAAATAAAATTGATTATATGAGTTTGAAAGTGCAAGCTAAAATGGGATTTCCACACAGAAAATAGTCAAAATCTGGCTCACCTTTGTTTAGTCCGACAATGAAAAGGAATTCATCTATGTCCATGGATCTTGTATGTTTCATGCATTCCTGGTGATTATGCAGAAACCCTTCCTCTGAAATTGAACCAGGAGGCTGTGGTTCCTCTGGCAGAACACTCAACTTGGCTTGGTAATTCCCTTTTGGTGCCTCTTTCAGGAGTGGCTTACCTGAATTGGAAATGTCGGAGAGTGCCTTCCTAACAGTTCGTGCTTTCCCAGTAGCTTTAGAATTTCTCTTCTTGCTTGCATCAGGTGCCACTAGAGAAGCACTAGGCTTCTCTTTATCACTCGAAGAGAAAATGTTAGAAATCTGCTTCTTTGATATCTGACTCAGAGGAGCCTTCATTGAATTGGAAAGGTCACCAAGCGGTGTTCTTCCACCAAACCCTCCTTTCCTTGGTGCATTAGACACATTCGTCTTGAATCCAACAGAAGCATCTGCAGATAGATTTCAGCATTAGATATCAACAACGCATAATCTCAATACTCGAAAAGGAAAAGTTTCAAATTAAACATGGAGAGTGAGTTGGAACATACCATCTTGAACACCAACTAGTGATGCCATTGCCAACGTTGGAGTATAACTGTGCATAGGAAAGAAACCAATGAATCCACGAATCCATGCAAATTCAGAAAAAATGATTCGTTTATGCAAATTCACATCCAATTCATAAAACAAAACTCACGGAGATAGTACTGGATTCTATACTCAAATATGAACCCAAGCATGTCGAAGTCCCTCCACTCAGACTTTAACCATACAAGAACTGATCCTAAGATAGCCGGGCTAATCATAAACAGAGCATAATAGAAAAAGTTCGTCTGTGCATTAGAACATGTATAAAAGTACCAAAATTCCTTCAATAATTGGTCCCATATATCAGCCATGGCGTGGACACTACATCAGTAGATCTATTAGTCTCGAAGAGAGAAATCTCAAAAGTTTTGCTACCGAATCCGAGGACGAGTCAGAAGACTCAGAACTCATAGTATCTACCTTTACAAGCGGATTCATGAGAAAGAAAACGGTTATAAAGTACATGAATCGAAAGATACCTGTTCCTGTTCTTTCTTTCTTCCTATTCTTGACGTTCTTGTCCCTGCTTGTTCTTCTTCCTAGTCCTTCTCGTTTGTTGATATCAACGGCTACGTTTCTGGTAGGGCTTCGCTTATCGGCGATCAATGTCCGGTAAGGTGTCGTTAAGCTTTCGAAATGGACTCACTTTTTTCGCTTTGAATCTCTATATAGGAGCGGCAGGGTTCCAACGGTAACTTGACCATTTTTACCTTTACGCCCTTAATTTTTGCCGATAACCACCAAAATAATCTCGCACTTGAAATTGGACCCCTTTTTGTTATTGGGCCGAGCCATGAAGACAAGTGGTTGATTGGGCCTGGATTAAATGATAATTTTGAAATATAAATATTAAAATAAATAAAATGTGAAATTATAATCATCTAATTAATTTATTATGATTAGTTACTAATTAAAATTCATAAATATCTAATTCGAACATTTCATTGGACCCGATCTTGTAATTATTAAATGTTTCTAATAATATCATAAAAAAATAGTAACAACTGGTCAAACCCGAATTCATAAAAATTCAAATCTAAGTTTGATTAAATTTGAATAATTCATACGGTAATCGATTGAGTCATGATGAAATTATCATTCGTCCAATTTGACTCGATTCTTTTAAAATATGGTCTAAGTAACTGAAAATATTTAAATCAGCTCAAATATAATTTGGGTCAATTTGAAATCAGTGAAAACTTTTATTAAAATAGGTCAAAATTGGGCTTTCATTGACAAGATAGTGCAATGATTTTTATAGCACCAAGCCTCATTCACATGTATTGATCAATCTACAAGTTAGTTGCATGTCAGCATAATATATGGCTCAGGTTCATTGGCTAGAAGCACAAGTAATCTCATACAACAAAGGCCTTCATCAAATTATTATGAATCTACTTAGTTTGGTATAAAGTCATACCTACTTCTAGTGATTCAAATCCTTAATCCAACTGATTAAGGATAACAACGAGTCAAGTTTGATCACGCTAAAATGATCCAAAGTTCAATCGGGTTGAGATTAAAAATAAAATCATTTGAACATAATTTATTAAAATATCGTTATTTTGATTGATTTTTTTATTTACCAACCAAACCAAACATATTAACTAAAATAATGTTATGTAAACTGTAAAATAATGTCATTTGCCTTAATTGATTTGGGTCATTCAAGTTTGTCCTTTCAAATTTAGTTGTGGCTCAAAATTCAATTAGTTTAAAATTGACCCATTAACATTTAACCAGTCAACTCAAATCAAACTTTTTCTACTATTTGTATATTTAATTTTAAATTATTAATTTATTAAACAATTTATTTAAAATACATAATCATTGAATTATGTTATATATTTATATATCTAAAGGCTTATAGTAACTTCAAAATTTAGCATTATAAAGAAAAGGCCATAGTTTAAAATAAAGATTCAACTACTTATTTACAAACATAAGTTGGAGGAGTTAATTTAAAATTTTATTACCATAATAAAATTCTAATGAATTTTATAAAATTTATTAATTAGTTAATTTAAAATTATTATGTCAATAAACCCAGATGACAAGGCTTCTCACTTTGTGATGATCGAGAGATGGACATTAATTATACGAAACCTTCCCTTTGCACTTTCACAAAGAGGTTGTTTCGGTGTAACCTTGTAGTTATAAAAGAGAAATCTCATCGGTTAATTCAAGTTAGTTTAAAATTATATGATATCTTAATAGAATTAACTTTTGAATATTATTCACAAATTATATAAAACTTCTTTGTTATATGCTTTATTTAAATTATTAGGTTTTAAAATATAATTTTTACAAAAGAACTATAAAATAATTAAATAATATTATAAAAGGTAATAATTTTACTTTATAATTTATTATCGGAATTAGATTTTTGGCTCGAATTTTAAAAAGGTTGACTTAATGCATAAAGACACGAAATGAAGCTTCTGTGTTATTTCACTGCTGTAAAGCCACCAAATGGAATTGTACACACACAGACACACGTGAATATCCTAATTGAATACGATTAAAATTAATATTTTATTACAATTATTTTAAATTTTGAATTAAATTAACTAAATGTAATCTAAATTAATATTTTATTATAATTATTAATTTAAGTCACATTCAATTAGTCTAAGTTTGATTCCTATTTGCATGTATTTTGTCGTTAATTTTTAACCAAAGAGGTTTTTCTAAAAAATTAAAAATTAGATTTTTGTTGAAAATTTTTTGAATCAAATATTTTTTAAAATTTTTGTTAAATTATCATAGAGATTTATATTTTTATTCTTTATTATATTATGAGATCTATATCTCATAAAACAGCAATAACAACAACGGCGACAATTTTTAGAATAAATTTCATTAAGATAAGAGATTTGAAGAGGTTTAATAGTATACAGTCATATCCCTAATTCGTAAACAAATTGTGACTAAATGATTAATATGAATGAATTTGGAGAAAAATAAAAAAAATAAATATTAATATTAAACAAAATAATAATACAAAATACAATAATAAAATATATATTTTTATTACCCTTAAGATGTCTTAAGCAGATCTCAATTTGAAGGTGTCTTAAGCAGATCTCAATTATAAAAAGCCACGTTTAAATTATCTTTAATAGGACAAATCTCTTTTCAAACTAGACAGGTACCTTAAAAAAAAATAAAGGTCTGCCCAAGTATTTTTCTCATTAAGAGTCCACTGAATGGAATCGTACAACAAGCACACGTGAATATGCCAAAGAAAAGGTAAGAGTACAAGTTGGTGGGTGGGTAGTAAAGAACTTGCGGTGAAGAGTTACCCAACACGTAAACTTGCACACAACTATCTTTTGCCTTTCAAATTACATAAATGCAACTCATATAAGGAAATTGTTCTCTTATGCCTTAAAAGGGAAGGCCTAAAGTGATGGAACTTGTCTTTTAATAATATTTACTAATAATTTAAAAATTAAGTATTGGACAATTTTGTCATTTCTCGTAAAATTGGACAACTATTAATTACATTTTTAGTTAAGTTACATAATTTGATCCAGATAAACATAATAAAATGGTCCAATAAATGATCTAAATTAATAAATCGAAGTCAGGATAAAAAATAGGTCCTAATTAATATGGACCAGACATATATTGACCTTGTGATAGGAAAGTTCGATATGAAAGCTATAAAAAAATTAAGGTCTCTTGCAGTTGCTCATATCAATCATAAGCATAAGGAATCTCTAACCCGTTAAAAGAACTTACGTATTAGGAATACTATAGAAAGACTTAGCCCGTGTCTCATAGAACACTTTCCATAAAATGTCCCAGAAGATTCATGATTATTTAGAGCTCAAAATCGACATCAGAATCAAAGATGAAACCAAAATTAAGTATTCTATATTATCTTTGTTTTTTAATTCTTTCATGTAGATCCGGAGTGCATAATAAGATATATATTACGTATTACATTAAGATAATTCAATCGGTTCAATTATAAAAATTTTAAACCGGCTAATTTTTCAGTTTAATTTTCAATTTAACTTATTTTAGTAACTCTTCTTGTTAAAAACTAATCGATTTATCAATTAATAAATCAATTTTCAATCACTTTTTATTAAAATGATTTTATTAATTATTATTTAACATTTTAATTGCTTAATTAAAGTTTAAAAATTTTAATTATATTTAATCTTTAATTAATTTTATGGGCCTAGTCTAATTTTAAAACATTTATATTTTCTAATTTAAAATTTTTAATTTAGAGATACATGAAATATATAAAAATAACATTCTAAACCTACACAGATACGAACAAAACAACACTAAAGAAAAACGAAAAGAATTTTCCTGGAATCCAAACACTTTTGCATTAATTTCAGTTTGGTGGTTTTGCTCTCTCTTTCTTCATTTTGTTTTCCTCTGCATTTCCATTTATAGGGAAAACGTTAAAATTACTAAATTTATAATATATAATCATAACAATGGAAGACAGATTAGAAATTAAAAAAAAAAAGAAAATAACATGAAACGGTGACGTTAGCGCCAAGCAGAAGCCACCGTGAGGACTCTTCCCATCCAGCCGAAACAAACACCACCACTCTCATGTTTGACACTGAAACCCGAGTTGAGTCGACCAGACCCGCCGAGTCTCTCCTTCACTAACTCGCCAACGTTTGGACTAATCGACTTTAACTCGAAACCAGCCATTCCCATCCGGGCCCGCCATTTCCCGAACACCTCGCATCTTTCTATACGGTCCCTCCCTTCACACGCAACCGCGTTACTCAGTTTCCGGCCGAGTCCCTCCTCGGTTTGGGCTCGCTGGACGGTGTCGTTCCGAAGTGTGGTGGACTCGACCGACTCCAACAACGCACCGTAATACGACAGCGTCTCGTTCACGCGAGCCGCGAAAGGTGCTGTGTTGGTGTTGAGTTCTTGCTCGACCACCGTCACCACTCGCGGCGAGAGCTTCTTCACGAGACGGAGAAGCTCGTCGCGTTGGTTCTCGATCGACACGCTCTCGTCTGGCATTCGGTGTAGTTTGAATGCAAAGTTGACGGCCAAAGGCTCGTCGGGTTCGCAACCCAGCGAGTCACGACTCAGATCGCCGAGCTTGCAGCTCACAACGTAGAAACGTAAAGGAATTCCAAGTCGTTCAGCGAGTTGGCTCAGTTTATCGCCGACTAGCTTCAACCTCTCTTTATCTTCTCTAACATTATCAGCCACCGCTGTGATCTTGATGGTCGTGAAAGGTTTTGCCCTTTGACGTTCGGAGATTAGATAGAGGAGATCTAGATACTGTGTTCCTTGGCCAATATCGAAGTCGATCACATGAAACCCATCTCCGTTATTTGGTTGTTCAACTGAAGCTTCGAGGATTGCAAGGTTAGCAGCCATGAAACCAAGCTTAAAGCAAGGAGAAACCTCGTAAAGCAATTGGGTCGACATGTAGTGTTCTTTGCTATAAAGCTCCACCACAGGTGGTGGGTTCTCACTTGGGTTAACCCGAGATTTTAATGCCTTGAGCATGTAATTCAAAAGTCTCTGCTCGGAACTCCCTTTGGGATTCGAAACCTGAGACATACGCGTCAAGATCTCAGTTACAACCTCGGATTTTCCCTCTGAAATTGCCGATGCAGCTTCGACAACAGTCTGTTTCGAACAAGTGGGTACTGGAGTCGTCACCGATGTTGTTGACGAGGAGGAGGAGGAAGATGACGTCGGGGATGGAGCTATCGGGTTGGGACTCGAAACACGGATGAGACTCTGTATGGCCTCCGACCACTCGCTGTTGGCGTTTGTAATCACCGAAGCTGCGTCTCCTTCATCCTCGTTGTCGTCCAACAGCTGTTTCTCTAACTCCTCTAACTGATTCATCATCTTCTTCTCAGTGTCCTGTCCAGTAACTACTGTTCCTCCCACTCTGTTCCGGTTTTGTAACACGTTCGTGTAAGGTATTCCTGGCAAAGTTTGGTTTTGCGAGTCAATGCTCGGTCCGGACCCAAGATTCACAGGTTGGGGTCTGAGTTGTTGAAGAAGCGGCAGTCCGTACCGTTGCTGAGACCCGGAGGGCAATTCATGAGACATATTAGTCGAGAACTCGAACGGCGAACGTGTCGAGATCGGTGTGTTGTGCTGATACGTCCTGGGCTTCACCGACCGGAGAAGAAGCCCGTGTAGCGCCGGATTAAGGCTCGGTAGCTGTTGCTGCGCCTGGAATTCTGCTAGAGTGCGTTTCCCGATCAAGCTCGGCGGTGCAAAACCGGGATTTCCCGTTCGGTTTGTAGGGTCTAGAAACATTTGAGAGAGCTGGTTCCTATAGGATTGTTGAGGCGGGTTGTTTGTTGTGTTCATGGTGTTTATGGATCCACCGGCAAGACCCGAATACAAATCCGGGCCACCGCCGGAAAACCCAGAAGCCATCTTCCCTTGTGGAGAACTATGAAGACTTACCAACCTTCACTCGTACAAGTTAAAAGAAACGCATGAACTAAGAGAGAGAAATGACGTTTCAGGAATTAGAGAGACAAAGTGTTGTTTCAGGAGTTATAGAGAGAGGAGGAGTTTACTTTCCATCTCCTAAAAGGAGAGTCGGACTTGGATTGGAATATTTCTGGTGAATATAAGGAGAGAGAAGTATTTTTTATTTATCTTAATTACAAGAAGTACCTTTAAATTATTTATATTCTGACCAATCTTTTCATAAATTTGTTGCGAGAATTAAAATTCTAATTTTAAATTTTAAATAATTACATACATCAGTAAAATTTAAACATACAATCTTATTCTAACGATTTTTTTTTTTGTCTAATATTATTTTATTTTATTCTGTTTTAAAAAATTTTAATTATTTATTTAGCGAAATTTACGTAAGATTTATACCGAATCTACATAAATAAATAGTTGAAATTTATTAAACATAATAAAACATCTTAATATTAAATAAAGGATGTAGACTCTGTTCCAACTCACAGAAAAAGTTAAGACAAAGTTACAAGCTCCTGTACGAACATGTTTGGGGTGAGCCTCCCACCGTTCGATCCCG
>JANTNU010000006.1:36519531-36537240 GCA_024752395.1 Erythroxylum havanense | reverse complement strand
TTTTTAATTTTAATTATATTTTATTTTATAATAAAAAATATTTATGCTTGTAAAAATTATTTAAAGTATATTAAACAATATACAAAATACAATATATTAATTATTATACAATTTAGAACCATATAAAACATAAATAAAAATATATCTAACCAAATCTTTTATATAAATTATAACATAAGTAAAACTAATATCAAAAATAAATATTAAGACATAAAAAAGTCAAATAATATTATATAAATCTTAAAATACACGTGAAGATGAATTTATAAGTATTGTGAAAATTATACATAAAATATAAGAAAAGTATATGAGAATTTTTTTTAAAAAATTAAAATCATAAAAATAGAGATAATGAAATTGTTTTAAAAAGAGTAAATTTGTTACCTCACTGTATTCTTTACTTACAAATTATAAGAATTGAACTTTTGTTATTTATTATGAAAATTTTAGTTCGTATTTCTTTATTCTCGCATTATACATTGTATAAGATAGTGCTTGATTATAAGTAACCAAAACGCAAAAAGGTTCCAAATTTATGCTTGATATCAATGTTTTAAAAATAGAATTGGAAGATTAAACAAGTATTCAATTATTATAAAATTGATTAAGAATAAATAAAATTAAAAAAAATTAAAATATGATTAAAAAATTATCTTTATTTATTAAAGATGTTAAATTTTAATTAAAAAACTATTAAATAAATTTTAGTTAATTAATTTTAATTTTAAAAAATTGATTGGTTTACAAAAATCGACCTTTTAATTTATAAACTTATCATTTTTAATAATAAGAGTTACGAAAGCAATTCAAACTAAAAGTTAAAAATCAAACTAAAACATTGGTCAGTAAATTCAATTTTTTAATCATTGCCTGATATAAGTAAATTAAAAAAGAAAATACCCAGGATTCATAAAAAATAATCTAATATTCTCTCTTTTTTAATGTTGTTGAAACCCTTGTGTAAAATTGATTCACTCATATATATAAAAACATTTCCCCACTCCATCTCACTATTTTTGCAATGGTAAGACCAAATTAGTAGATAATTCATGATAAATGTACAAATTGAGGGGGAAAAAAACCCTTTTTCATTATTCTAAGCAAATTTAAACCCATGAAAATAATATAGAAAACACACTCAATCCTCTAGTCTAAACTCTTGGGGTTCAATGACAGTTTTCTTATGTCGTCCACAAAGGAGGGCAAAGTCATTTCTTGCACAAATCTGCCTCTACTCTTGTGTTACAAATAGCGATTCCACTAATTTCCAAAGGCACTTAGATTTTCTAGCAAGATCAAGAAAAGAATATCACAAGGTGTGCTAGTGAACCTGAAGCTATTGGCCCTTGAATGCATTGGAGCATAAAGGGGTTGTGCACCACTCGATCAACGCTTGACCCATTGGAAGCTCTTTCTTGCTTTTGCTTTGCCGGGTTTTTTCCTTTCGACCTCACGTGGATCCCTCGTTAATAAACCAGCTGATAGAAACAAAAAGAACTCCGTAAGACGAGGCTTGTACAAGTCAAGTACAGAGCAGAATATGCTTTGTAAAGGATTTTAGAAACATCCTAATTGCAATTTACAACTTGAGAACAAGTTTTAGTTTCCCAATCAAGAAGAGCGCACAAAGAGATGTTCTTTTTGATCATGTTGAATTGTAGTTAGAATTGATCACGATAAATGATCTGGAGTATGAAAGCATGAAGAGGAGATTTCGAGGGCACACCGTTTCTGAGCGGAGGACGCAAATCTGGTTCCCAGTTTTGTAATGCCCTGCTGATCCCCAATTGAATCGCTCCAACTTGACCTGCCACAATATCATTTGATCAATTTTGCCTGCCATTGGTTAACATCAAGAGAAATGTAACTATAGGAACTTTATCAGGTGATGATTCAGTATACATGCCCCTTCGGAAAACATATCCCCAGATGCATATAGAACTGCCATCTTCTTTATTCTTTAGCTTAAATTATTTGACGCCACGGGTTAAAAATGCAACAGCGGAAATTTTTTTCCCCTGATAAGTTACACAAGATCGATGAAATTGGGAGGCCCCTACCAGAGAACCATAAAACATATAAAATATCAAACTGGGAAAAATCTAATCAGGAGAATCATTTCAACTTTGTGCATTCAAGCCTGACAATGATGCTGAGAGGTGAGAGCACATAGACAGAGACTTATGCTTAATATTGGGGGTATAAGGGAACATCAAGGATTGATGAAAGAATTCCCCGTTGTAACCTTAAAAAGAAAAGCTTGGGACATTAATTGCAAAACAAAATTAGGGTTGCAATATTGCCAAACTTAGCCTATGATCAATTAAAAGACAAGACTTTATCGTATGAACCAACCGCTGGACATCATCTGGAAAAATAAATCGTTGAAACTAAAAAGTTATCCCACTTCACTCATCAATGGTGTTCTATATCTTGACAAGATCATGTGTGCTCAAAACTGGTAGATGAGGAAGTAAATAAAGAAGGGAATCGCTTTTTTTTCCCACGCACAAACCTACAACAAACTTTACCAAGAAGATGACTAGTATAACTTGAAACCATTAAGCTAACCTGAAACACCGCCACCTTTGACAGTACAATTGACATCCCATAGGCCGAGAGTCTTTGTCTCAGAGAAAGGTTGTAAAAGGGAAGCACGATGATCAAGCATTGGAAAATAGGTATCAAATTGTTTATCATTAACGATGAAGCTTCCGCCACCAGGTTGAATCCAAACCCGAGCCACACTACGCTTCCTTCTACCTGTTCCATAAGATCTTCCTTTATCATCCACTTGTCTCACCCTAGCTTTGGCAATTTCTTCCTGTTTCATACGTTCAATCTCGGCCCTAGCAGATTTTCTTGTATTCTTCTCATAGCGAATGTCCTCTATTTCAGTCAGAGGAGGCAATCCCTCAATGCCTTCAAAATCCTTCAGGGCAATTAAACTATCAAGCATTGCATCAGTGATACCAGATGCTGCAATCAGATCGCCAAATGCACGATTTGGACCTGAAATTGGTAACATCATATTAATACATCTTTTCAGAGACAAACCAACGGAGAGAAATACAGAATCTGACAGCAACAGCCTTAGTCCACCACAAACAGGATAACAAGCGTGTGATAGGATTTTTAAGAAAGCCAGGAAAGTGGCTCCAAAATCTAACTCAGCCAAAGTCACTCCATAAACTGAAGAACTAGCCCAAGCTCAAATAACAAGATTTCCCTTTTGAATCATGCAAAGTATCAATAATGTACTTTGGTTCTCCAGGAATATAAAGTCACAGATATGCTAATTTCAAAATGCAGAAGGTGAATTTGAAGCTCCTGTTAGCATACAAACAAACATTTTCAAGGCATTCCTGTCTAATGATTAAAGTCCAAAACAGTTCACTTAGTATCATTATTTCTTGTCGAGTCAACAAAAATCAAAATCAACACCAAAACCATCAACTTGAATCAGTTCAACAGTGTTTAAAGAACTTGCCTTTGATAACAGCAGTGAGCTCCTTCTCTTCTTGCTCAAGCAACTTCTCTTCTCTGCTGCGATCAACCTCCACACTCACACTACTCTCAGTCCGAACGTCACTATCCTCAACAACAAACAAATTATCAATCTCCTTTTCCTCGCTCAAGTTCCAAGGTTTGTAATCCTCCGACGACGTTAACCAATCGTTGTCAACACCTCCACTCTCCTTCTCAGCGGACTTAAACACGTCGCCGTCATCGTCTCCGCCGCATTTGTCATTTACCCACGACTCCTTCTCCCTTGACCGTGCTTCGGAGATATCGTCAAGGCTGCCGGTAGTCTCTCCGGAAAAAAGGGTATCTGAATTTTCATCAAATTCACCAGTAAGTTTCCAGATGTTGGGATCGGATCGGTGTTTATTGCTGTTGCTGTTGTTATTATCGCCATTGTGATTGGTTGAAAAGGGTTTGGAGCTGAAAATGAAATCTGGGTATCTAGGAGGAACAAGTGAGTATAACTCCGTTCGAGAGTAGAGTTGAGATATGAATCGCAGACGAGAGGGTTTGGGAAGGAGACGACTTAACATTGTTTAGGAATTTTGGGGTTTTCTGACATCTAGGGTTTTAGATTCTGGTACTGAAACTGTCGTTTTAACTTTGAAGAGTTTTTTTTTTTTTTCCTTTTGAGAAAGGAACGAAAAGTACTTTTTACTGAACTAATATTAAAAAAGAAATTTATATTTTCAGAATATTTGATTTTTTATTTTGAAAAGTAATCATAATTAAATATTTAAATTTGATTAAATTTACTTTTAATTTGATAGAATTGATTTATAACTAAATTTAATCAAATTTAGGCCTCGTTTGATTGTTGGTTGATTTGTTATGTTTTAGTTGATTGACCAAAATTAACTAATTGACGTTATCAAAAAACTATTTAATTTGTTTGGTTGTTAACTGGTTGAGATGACCGATTCAATCCAACCAATTAATTTGTGAAAAGTTTCAGATGTAAAAGCATTTTGGACCAAACAGTTGAATTAGCTGTTTAACGATGACCATTATACCGTCAGTTCTTGCCTGCTCTTCATTATCATTTATATTATTTTGAACTATTGTTAGTCATGGGATGACTTTATAATAATAATAATAATTATTATTATTGTTATTATTACATGTTTTATATTTTTATTAGAGTTATAAACTTAATTTTTGTAGAATTAAATATCTAAAATCTAAATTATTATAAAAATATTCAACGAAATACTAAGATATATAATATTTATACTCATTTTTTAAAATCATGTATTTATAAATCATTTTATATATAAGTAGTTAATACTAAACAGGTAATTTTACTAAACATCAAATGATAAATAGCTAATGCAATTTATTGGTCAAATTAGCTTATATAATCAACTATCAGCTAACAGTTAATGCAATCAACTGATTGCCAAACATAGGCTTAATTTTACTCTCTAAATGTTGAGTTTTCTTTAATTTTAATTCTTATTTATAAAACTTTATTTGTTGTATAAATAATTATGTTAAATATAGTTTTTTATATTAGAGAGTACCTCTTGTGTTAATACAATATATTAAGTTTAGTTGGAGTCCAATAATTTAGAAGGTAAGTCAATCATGGTTACGACAGTGGACCCGAAACTAGGGTGCGAGTCTTTTGTTGAATAGAACGATCTTCTTTTTTCTTCTTTTTCTTTTTATTAATTATTTATCGCTAATAGTATAAAATTTAAGTATAATATACCTGGATCGAATTAGCATATTTTTTTGTTTTCGAATTTTATATTAATTCAAACATTGCATCTCTACACATTTGCCATGTGCATATATTATAAAGATGAGTCATTTTCCTATTCTTAGAAGAATTGGTTTGGTTAAGATGAAAGCTATAGAGTATCTTTTCTTGCACCACACTTGCCTAACATTTACCTTCAAAGCAATACTAATGGAACTCTCCTTTATATATATATATATGTACTTTCATTCCTTCACTTCCTCTTTCTAATCCATACAACATAGACTCCTACTCCTCAAGTGATTATTGAAACTCTCCATATAGGTGAGTTATATTCTTAAATACCCATTTTTTCTTATTCTTCTTTTTATTTTTTAATTTCATTATAATCTAAAAATATTATTGATGCTCATTAAATTTAATTTTTTTTACAGTGTCAAAAACTGAAAGATATGAAGAAAAGACTTATTCTCTGCCTCACGAATCTTCTTTCTTGCAATAGTATGTACTCCTCAAAACTTGTGTTTTTTTTATTTGTGTAAAATAAACTATTTTTATGAATATTAATTTAATTGTTATATATAATTCATAACATTTTAATAATTAAATGTAGTTTTTAGTTAAGATTAAAAAACTGAACCGATTTGATCAATTTAACTGTAAAAACTTAAAATCGACCAATTTTTTAATTTGATTTATTTTAATAACTCTTGTTTTTAAAATCAATAAGTTAATTAATTAATGAGTCGATTTTTATAAACCAACATAAACTAATAATTTTTATTTTAACAACCTTTCTTTAAATTAAAATTTAAATTAAGGACAATCTTCTTTGATCGTATTTTAAATAATTTAATTTTATTCAATTTTTGACTAATCTTATGGCAATTCAATATCAATTGAACATTTTAAATCTTAAACATTTTTTTATCGATTTAACTCCCGATCTAATTTTTAGTAGCATATATTGGTATATTATGATTCGTAAATATTGCTAAATGTTTAAGACCATCTTTCACCAAATACAAAATAAAGACTACTGATCATCACATTCATTAAATTTGGTAAAATATTATAGTGAATAAATTAAAAATTAAAAATAATATATAAATAATATATTTAAAATAAAATTTTAAGAAAATATTGATGAGCTTGATAGAAGTTGTTTTTGAATCTAAGATAGTTTAACTTTAATAATTAATTGAAATAAAAAATTTAGATATCAAATTTTAATTGTCTTACAAAAATTATTTAAATTGAATTTCAATGTTTATAACTATTTTATAGATTTTAAATTAAGTATAAATTATATCAACAACAACAACACCCAATAAGAATTTCATTAAGGTATGAGGTCTGAGAAACTCTAGTCGTATATAGTAAAGAGACTATTTCAAAATGAATCACATTGAATTTAATACCTCGGTGTTTTATTTAATAATTATTCAAATTTTAAATTACATGAGAATATCACACGTCGGGCTGGATCGGATCTCAAGTCCGAGCCCAAACATGACTCAAATAAGACTAAATTTGACATGTTGGCACAAATTTTGCATTTTTTCAGAAGTCAGGGCTCCGAGCCATCAAAACGACGTAGATGTGCGTGAAGAATATGCCAATGCCTTTAGGACCGAGTCCTACATCGAGTTCTGGACACGTGTCGTGGCCTTGTCGGACACAAATGTTCCCTCCTCGTACAAAAGTCCCGTCGGCTCAACCACCGCAGCTCGGCTGCCATCTTACAGGCTTTTCGTCGAACACCTGTTGGACCCTGATCAACCCACCGTGACCCGAACCCTGAAATTGCTCCATATCCCAGACACCATTCACTCCTTATTATCTGAATACTTCCTCCAAACATCCAATGCCTCTCTACTCTGCGGTTTGTTACTGAAAGAAATCGAGCATGTTCGAATCAAGTACAGGTCCTTCGAAACCTCTGTTCAACTCCACGAATTGGACCCTTTTTGGGTTTTATCCGAATTCGCCAACTCTCTCAACCCATTCGGCCAATCCAGTTCATCTCAAATCCGGGTCGTGGAGATCCAAGCTCAATGCTCGAAATTGCTCAAGCAATTAGAATCGACCCGCGACAGAACAAAAGCCAAATTGAACCTAAAATCCAAGCTGAAACATAGCTCAGCCATCTTCCTGGTGGCTCTAACAGCTTCATTGGTTATAATCGTAACGACTCATGCTCTAGCTCTCTTGGTGGCTACTCCAAGTCTCGTAGCTTTCTCGCTAGATTCGGCTTCCATTAAGAGCCTGGCCAGAGTGTGGAGTCAGCTTGATGCAGCGGCGAAAGGGACGTATATCCTGAGTAGAGACTTGGAAACGATTAGTCGAATTGTTGATAGGATAAACCATGAAATGGAGCACATGAAGGACACGGTTAGGTTCTGGGTAGAGAGAGGAGAGGATTGTGTTCAAGCTGGTGGAGGTGAAGTGATGCGACGGATGAAGAAGGACTGTGAGTTTAGCCAACAACTCGATGAACTGGAGGAGCATTTGTACTTGTGTTTCATGACCATTAACAGAGCTAGGAGCCTTGTTCTTAAGGAGATATTGGACCCTGGTCAGTCTAAGACAAATCCCTAATTTTTCTGTAAATTAGGTTAATTTCTATTTGCTTGGTTTGATTTTCGCGTTATTAATATATTCCTTTTATCCTTTATATCAAATAGTATTATTAAATTTTTTATATAAGCGAAAATAGTCTCTCTAATATATAAGGATAAGATTGCGTACTATCAAACCTCTTCAAAATTGCCTCATTGCGAGACTTCAGACTACCTGTAACAATGATGATAATGATATGAAATTAGAAAGAAAAAAAAATCTAACACACTCTCCTCTCTGAAACGGTTGAAAGAAGGTCGTCATTACAAACAACTTTTTTTTTCTAATTTTTTTTACAAATAATCTATTTCTATGATTCGAACTTACGGTGTTATAGTCACACAAAAAATAACTTTTACCTATCCCTTATATAAGTGGAATTAGAATGTTTACATATCTTGTGTGATTCGAACTCATAATTTACCATAGATGTATCTCTACGGAAATCTTGTCATCTATATGAAGTTAATAAACCCATTGAAACACTACTCACCTCAACCTGAGTTTATTGAAATTTGGATTAGGAATCGAAAAAATTTGGCTTGGACCCATAACTCATCTCAACTTAGTGTACTGAAATTTGGAATAGGAATCGAAAAACTTATCTTGGGCCCGAAGCTCAGTTCAAGCTTCAGCCCGATCAAAATTACACAACCCAAAGTTTGATTATTTTTTAAGGATTAATTACAAAAAACAAACTTTTGTCAAATTTTAATTATAGTCAGAACTTTAAAAAGTATAAATAAATGTTCAAACTTTCAATTTTTTCAATTCTAGCCCAAGATTATCTATTGTTCTCCCTATACTCTCAGTTTTTTATTTTTGTTTGTTCTTTAGACACCCCAAATTACTCTCGTATTTTATCGTACTGCACAAATAAGCTCTTCGTTTTTAGTTTATTTTCTTGATATCCTTAGTGCGAAGGTTTTGGGATTGCGTAATCTAAAAATCAAATGGCGAAGGCATCCGGAGAAAAAAGTAAAAATGAAGGAAAAAAACTAAAATTAAAGCGTAAGATTGTTGGAGCTACATGATCTGATTGAAGTCATCTTTAAATAATAACATTGCTTTAATTATGTAATTAAACGACGTCGTTTTATTAATGTTTATTTGTTGTATTAATTTTGATTGATGTGTATTAATAGTTAAAATTTTTAAAACACGAGACAAGTCATGTCAACAAACTTAATAAAAACACTAACATCAAGTTATAATTGAAAAAAATTAAATGTTTGAATATTTTATTGTTACTTTTTGAAATTCGGACTACAATTAAAAAAATAAAAATTTGGACATTTTATTACTACTTTGTAAAGTTCGGACTATAATTAAAAAATTAACAAAAATTTAAACTTTTTTCTTAATTAACTATTTTTTAATAATCATTTTTCTTATAACTTTTCGATATCAAATAAGACATTTCGAGTTCGATCCTGACTTAAAGTTTAAAATTTTTTAGAAAACTCAGGTTCGATTCAAAGTCCGTTCAAATTGGTCGGATCCATTGATTTCTGGCCGGACCAAGTCGAGCCCATATTTATTTACCATATCTAATTTAGAATAAACTTAAATTCGAAGGTTTAACCCAATTAAATCTAACAAGAATGTCGAGCTTTAAAATTTGCTCAGCAGTTCAAATCGAGTCCGGAGCTGATGGACTGAGCATGCCAACCTTAATAATGTACTTAAGAGCAGCACCGCCATTGGTGGCGTCAATTATTACGAGCCACCCCATGAGTCAAAGGGCATGGCCTACTACAACAACTGACAACACATGCGGCCATTGATTAGGAGTAGAGGAACAATCATATTTGTAAACTAACTAAAGGCAATCAATGTGATTTTAACTTAAATCCATGAGTTTATAATTTTTACGAGTTCAAATGTTATATATAAGTAATTACAAACTATATGAAATAGAATACTAATAATATAAAAATTATTTTTAAACTCTTTTATTGTTAAAAATGATTATATGAGACCAATTTATTACCGAGAATAGTAAAAAAAAAGAATATTAATAATATAAAAATTATTTAAAAACTCTAATATTGTTAAAAATGAATATATGAGACCAATTTATTACAAAGAATAGTAAAAAAATTTCTTTTACTTATCTATATAATTATTTTGATTATAACACTTTTAATGCATTTTTATTATAATTTTCTAAATTTTACATCTGATGCTCTGTTTATAGTAGCTGATCAAGCTTATGATCAGACTACTATCATTTAGAGTCTAAAACAATTATAACCGATGAAACTTGAAAAATTGATGGCAATAGAATGGATCACTAACGCAGCGTTTGGTTGATGTCTCCACTGATGGAGACGGATGACAGGGATACGAAAATTCTGTGCTTGACAATGTTTGCTTGCTGTTTCCACCTATTTTTATTCCGACTTTAGAGTACATGGACATAAATGTTTTGTTCCTTTCAAGACTATGGTACAAGATTTCTTGTATCCGTCTCCGAAACAAAACAAGCAATTTCTAAAAATATCCCTTCCCTACATAAGTAATTTTTTATTCTTAATTATATTATTCTATTATAATATCATTCTATAAGAAAATTTTAGTTTAACAAAAAGTGATTTTCATTTTTTTTTACATATTTCCCATATTTTTATCTCATTATTATCAATTTTCTAAAAATATTTAACAAATTAATAATTAAAATCAAGAAAAAAATCCTAATCAAAATTTACTACAAATAGATATCTCTATTTGAATCATACCTTTTGACAACTTCAATTAGCTCATGAACATAAAAATGGAATGATATTCTTTTAGTTTGACAATAACTTGTCTAAAATTGTTGTATATTTGAGATGCTTGACAAGCAACTTATAAACTTATTTTTAGCTCATAGACTAAAAATTAACTTTTTAACCATTTTAAAAAGTAATTGATGTATTTATTGAATGACTTATTATTAGCTTATTTAACCTCAATAAGTAATTTCTAAAAGTTTTACATTAGAAGCTTTTGGAGTTAGCTGTTTACCTAGTGACAGTATTGCCCTCCACTTTACTCTATACTGTTTCTCATGTATTTTTAGAGTTAGTTTTTTTTAATCGTACAAGTATGTCGTGAAGTTTGAAAAAATGTAATAAAGGGGTTAATTAAAATTTTTAATATTTATTTAATTTTATAATATTAGGCTGCATTTAAAATTATCATAATATTAAATTTTTGAACATAAAGAGTCACACCAAATTAATATTCTTAGTATATAACTGTTATATATTGTCATACTATAATTATAGATATTTTTAATATATTAAATAATAAAATTCACACATATTATATGAAAAATACTAGTATAATGTAGTTCACTTCATCATATATTAATAGAGAATTTAACTTTGAATTATTATTATTGTTGTTGTTGTTGTTGTTGTTGTTGTTATTATTATATTTTTATTAAAGTTATAAACTTAATTTTTGTAAAATTAAATATCTAAATTCTAAATTCTTATAAAAATATTTAATCAAATACTAAGAAATATAATATTCATGTTTTTATAATTTTTTTAAATTATGTCCTTATAAATCATTTTACACATCAATAATTAATATTAAATAATTAATTTTATTTAATATTTTAAATAAATAGTTAATATTATCTACTAATCAAATTATACGATAAAATTAACTATTAACTACTCGTTAATAAAATAAGTTAATAGTCAAGTATGAAATTAATATTGTACGAAATCAAAAAAATTAGAAAGTGGTCCTTTTGGAAGGGACCACTTCTTGTCGTCCTGACACTAACAGTATCTAAATAAACAGTTGGATTGTAGATGTCGTTTAATGCCTTCCATTCCACTTCGATTTCAGCACAACTTTAATTAAGGAAAGAGAGAGCTTACCAACTTACTCCTTTTTTTCTTATTAATTCTTTCAACAATAACACCATCGTTAAAATGTAAGTTCAGCGTATTTTTGTAATAAGCAATCTTATCCTTATTAAGCAATGACGTTTGTTTCTGATTTTATCAAATGTTTTTGGAACCTCTTACATCTCAAATCCTTTGTGATTATGCATTTATTGGATGTTGGAACTAAGTTTAAAAGAAATTCTTAAAAGTATGTTTGATAAATTAAGTTCGCTTCCATGTATCTAAATTTAACATTTTAGGCTTAAGTTAACCAAAATTTGAGTCGGTTGTGATTATGCATTTATTGGATGTTGTAACTAAGTTTAAAAGAAATGCTTAAAAGTAGGTTTAATAAATTAAGTTCGATTCAGGCTTAGGTTAACCAAAATTTGAGTCGAATTTGAATTTGTGTAATTGACTCAACGGTCCGTACCTTCTCAACTAAAAAAAAACAAAACGATATTATTTTATAAAGATAATTTTATTTTTGAGCAATTTGATTTCCATTGAACTCTAATAGTATATTAAAAGATTTGGCTTGATTCGACCCAAAGTCTGCTAACTTTACTTACAAGTTAATATTTTTTTAACACGAACTAAATTAAATTAATGGCTTTTTGAATTGAGATAATAAATTTAAAATTCTAACTCTTTCTAACATTTTGTCATTTCAATTAAAGTTTTTCTTTAAATGTCTAAACTTTTAAAAATCAAATAGTTTAATTCTAAAGATCATTTTATATAAAAAAAGTATCTTAAAAACTGGAATTTAAAAATTTACATGACATTTTATTAGAAAGGTGTTTGTTGTAAGAGGATAAAAAATCATACCAGCCGGCTGCGAGCACAGAAGTTCAGTGGTAGGGGCTGATCTTTAATTAGGCAGGTTGGGAGTTCGACTCTCTTTTATTAATGCAGCAGTCTTTTCTGCCTCCTCCCTCCCGGATATATTAGAAGAGTTTCAATTATGAGAAGGTATTATTAAGCTATTTATATCTAAACTAATTCTCGCTTAAATCGGATAGATTTTTTGTGAGAGACAAAACTCTGATCGTAGATTTTAAACTGTTGTATAAATGAGAACAGTTCAAATACATAACCTCACTTAAGCCCAAAAAAAAAAAACTCCTTATCAAACTTACTTACGTAGTATTCTTAAGTATTTCTCGGTTGAGTCGAATAGGTTCTTTGTAAAAGACAAAGCTCTAATCTTAAATTTTAAACCGCTGGATACATAAGAATGGTTCAAATCTGTAACCCCACTTAAGCAAAAAAAACACAAAAAGCTCGTTATCAAACTTACTTACGCAGCATTCTTAAGTACTTGAGGTAGTATTGAGGCGACGTACAAGTGACGTTTTTACTTTATGAAGGGCTTTAATGAACAAAATTTGCCTACATACACCTGCCATTTGCCACCGGACTGAAGAATAGCCATTAATTTAAATCAACTACCTTCCATGAAGTACATTAATGGCTTCCCACCTACATCAAATGACTTCTTTTTCTTCTCTATAAGTGCCTCTTCATGTCTTTCAACACCACCACAAGTCATCACTTTCTTAACCTGCTAAACTTCATTCTTACCATCAACAATGGCTTCCGAACCGGTGGAGAAGAAGGAAGATCACGCGAAGGTGAAGATCACAAGCAAAACACACGTCAACCCCAGCAAGAAGCTCGGGACTAGGCAATGTCAGCTTGTCACGTTTGATCTTCCATATCTGGCTTTTTACTACAACCAGAAGCTGTTGCTTTACAAGGGCAACAACTACGAGGAGATGTTGGAGAAACTGAAAGATGGGCTTGGGATAGTTCTGGAAGACTTCCATCAACTTGCTGGGAAGCTTGGGAAAGACGACGATGGAGTTTTCAGAGTGGAGTACGATGATGAGATGGACGGTGTGGAGATCATCGAAGCATCTGCTGATGAGCTCAGTGTGGAGGATCTAACGGTTGATAAGGAAGGTGCAGAGAATTTGAAGGAATTGATTCCGTACAATGGAGTCCTGAACCTGGAGGGACTTCACAGGCCTTTACTGGCTATACAGGTAATTAAAACGACATCGTTTCTTGATTTTAAATTTTTTTTGAAGTAAAATTATTATTAAACATGTAAGACTTTTTTAGACTCTGAGTATTAACGAAAATTTTATTTAAGTTTTATCTTTGTAAAACATACATAATAATTTTATAAATTAATAGTAATAAATTCCCAAAAATACCAAAAATTATTTGCCTTAATTTATATGTGGAATTGGATAATTAAAGCATATAAATTATAATTACGTTGTTTTTGTTAACAAATTATTAATGGGTATTTTGAATGTTAATTCAATAATTTAGATTTAAAGAGAAAAATATATAAATATTTCTTACTCATGGGTGATTGAGTTAGTGGAGTAAGAAGCATGAGATTAAAAGGTCTTGTGTTAGAATCTCCCTATTTACGCTCTCAATTGAGCCTATCTTACGAGACTTGCTTAGTGTGAAATATTCTATTGACATGATTTGTAGACTATTACGTCAATCCGAAGATTTACTCAATACACATCTAGAGAATAGTGTTTCGTTTAAAAAAAAATCTTATTAGTTTTAAGAAATTTAGAAAGTTTTATAATCTTTAAAATTTTCAAAAAAATTCTTTCTTTAAAATCTTTTTAAATTTGTGAAAAGATTAATTGTTTTTAAAAGTGTCAAATATATATTTTTTAATATTAAAAAATAATACTAAAATTAAAATGACTTCAAAATGTTTTTTATTGTGTTAACTCCGTACACTATCAAGAAGCTTACAATAGCTTTAATCACATCACTTGGAGACTTGTTAAGCAAACTATCTGATTGGCCCGCAGCTAACGAAGCTAAAAGATGGACTCGCAATGGGTTGCGCGTTCAACCACGCGGTTCTTGACGGGATGTCCACGTGGCACTTCATGAGTTCTTGGGCTGAGATCTGCCGCGGATCATCTTCAATCTCCGTCCCGCCATTTCTCGAGAGAACCAAAGCGCGCGACACGCGGGTGAAACTTGACCTTTCTCTTCCTCCGGACCCACACACCAACGGAGACGCCAAACTGTCTCCGCCACTTCGAGAGAAAGTCTTTACATTCTCCGACTCACTCATCGATCAAATCAAGTCAAAGGTCAACGCAAATCTTCCATCGGACGGTTCAAAACCGTTCTCCACATTCCAAGCACTGTCAGCCCATGTATGGCGTCACGTAACGCAAGCTCGCGAGCTAAAGCCTGAAGACATCACGGTGTTCACCGTCTTCGCCGATTGCCGGAAAAGAGTCAACCCGCCGATGCCGGATAGTTACTTCGGTAATCTGATTCAGGCAATATTCACGGCGACGGCAGCCGGACTGTTGCTGAAGCATCCGCCTGAGTTCGGGGCGTCCGTGATACAAAAGGCCATTGACATGCACAACACGAAAGCCATCGAGGAACGTAACAAAGAGTGGGAGGCTGCACCGAAGATATTTCAGTACAAGGATGCGGGAGTGAACTGCGTGGCTGTGGGAAGCTCGCCGAGGTTTCGTGTGTACGAGGTGGACTTCGGTTGGGGAAAGCCAGAGGCGGTGAGGAGTGGATCAAACAACAGGTTTGATGGGATGATGTATTTGTATCAGGGGAAGAGTGGTGGGATTGATGTGGAGATAAGCTTGGAACCAGAAACCATGGAGAGGTTGGAGAAGGACAAGGAGTTTCTTATGGCGGCCTAGGCTTAGGCTTAGAAGGGGTTCTTTCTCATGTACTATGTTTGTTGTCGTGATTGTGTTCTATGATCTATCAACTACCTTAATCGCTTCAATAAAGAGTAATTCTGTACCACCGAGCAGTGAAGTACGGCGGTGAGGCCGGCCAATGGGCTGGTCTTGCTTAGACCGGATACTTCTTAACAAGTTCACCGTTTCCAATTCGCTTGAACATTGAATAATATACATACCACAAACAAATTCCACCAGAGTTGCATGTTCATCCTCCAAACTTTGCAAGAATGAGATATACAACAGTGCTCAGCAAATCTACAAATTGCTTCACAAACAAATTTTCCATCTTTAGTTCCACTATCCAGTCTCCAACTACTTCTGTACAGCAGTTTCAGACTCCAAAAATGTAGTCTAAAAGCTAGTAATTTGTACTTGGTCTTTGTTTTTCCTTCTGTATGATGATGATGATGATCTAAAAGAATATACAGTTTTCACTGCCACGAATATATGCAATTCTCTGATAACTGCCATACATTGGATTACCAGAAAGCTTTATCCCTGGGGGAAATCACAAGCTACATGGTTGATGCTTCATCAAACCAGAAATTGGCTCAAGGCTGGCTAGGAAGCGATACAGAGGGAACTGAAGAGCCGATATCAGAATCCAGATTATGAAAAAAGCTTAACATGGTCATCAGTTTACAGGTCCAAAGGAACGTAGTTCTCATTCGTCCACCATAACTCTATTGCTCCTGTCATCCCTCAAGTCCTTATTTGGATGAATTACTTCCGTCAGCTGTTGGTGAACTTGACCTGCAGATCAACAGGTTAAGGAAAAAGCATCAAGTTAAATGCCACTAGTCCGGCTTGGTAACGGAGATTTTGGACTTAGATCCATGGATGGTTTCATCTTCACATGATCTCTCAGGAGCTGCCTAGACACTTGATCAGCCAGCACTGACTGTCCGTCGTAAAGCTCTCCATGACCAGGCCTCCCAAGCTGCTTTCCTAAGGCATCATATTCACAGGGAATCAGCTCTGAGAAGATTTGAGACCCCATCTGCATTCCTCGAAAGAGATCGAGATTGGAATCATGATAAGATGGGCCGTTGCCGTACACGGTATTTGAAGGCCTCGACATGTTTAGAAAACACTCTTGCAAGTAAACTGACTGTTTCAAATGACTGAAAGGAATGGCGCCAGGGCCACCTGTCAGGGGTGTGGACGAACCCGAGGTGGTCCGCGGGCTAGATAGTGGTGAAGGAGACATTCTCCCATTCAGATTCTGTGGGGATCTTGAATGCGAAAGAGGGCTTCCGATAGGTGAAACAGGACAAGATATGTTCCTCGGAATATGGATGTCACTAAAAATGGTGCAGCTGAAATCAGAACAAAAGCTAATAACAAATGCATATATGGGAAAAATGTAATGATTCCTATACCTGGCCTGAGGACCAGCTCTCAAAACTCTAGATGAATGAACTGCAAGTCTTTCTGAGTCCGCGGTAGAGAAATTTCTCGCTTGATTAATGCCCTGTTAACAAGCCAGGACAACAGTTAAAAACCATTGTGAAAAAACTAAACATTGTGCCAGTCAGTAAAACATATGTGAAACGAAAGTTCCACCAGTAACAGTGAGAGTGTTCGGACAAAAAAGGTTCGGATAATCAGCCAAATCTTTATTTGCGGCATATTCAACAGATCGGATCAGGATAAGTGATGCAAAGATATCAGACAACAATACAAGGTATAAGATATAACATCCATTTAAAAGCCATAAATATGCCTATTGCTGGAAATCAAATCCAACATATGAATACAAATTCCACTCTTTCTTAATACAACAAAAGTAGACCAGTAAAGAGCAAAATCATAACAAAGAACAGAAAATTTACCAAAATCTTAAACCCGTTTGTAATTCCGGGAGGTGGATCTCTAGGTTCAGAATTATGAACAGGTCTTTCCAAAGGTGCCACATGCTTTACAAACGGATGTTCCAAAAGCTGGGAAGCTGAAGGACGACGTAGTGGATTTCTTTGTAAACATTGCCAGACAAAATCTTTTCCATCATCAGGGAGATGATCTGGAATTGCTGGGAGATCCTTACTATTTCCAATCTTAAACATGGCCGCAACCTTTACAGCATAATAAACAAGCATTCCGACTGTCAAATATCAAGTCCTAGATAAGAAATAATAAAGCAAAGCAGTTTCATGAATAACTATATGAAGCACAAGTTAATCAAATCACA
>JANTNU010000006.1:36487886-36505120 GCA_024752395.1 Erythroxylum havanense | reverse complement strand
GAGCCATCAATTCCATGAGTCACTTCCTCGGCTGTGGAAGATGATGAAAACCCAGATGATCCTTTCCGGGCAAAAAACCACATTTTCTCTATCTCTCTTTCTCCGCTTCTGTATCTGTGAACTTATAAATGTGGTTTTTTATATACTTCATCAGGAACACCACGTTTGGATATGCACAGTTCACTTCCTGGAGGATTAATGGATATGATTACGTTTCCACACTGCAAGCCAGGACAACCTTTCAATTTGGTCTTGCAGGAAATATGCAAGTTGTAAACATTGTGAACTTGTGAACTTGTTCCTGTCGTCTCAGCTCTTTGTTTCTGATATTGACAGGTTTCGTACAGATATGGTTTTAAGACTTTCAGGTTAGTTGGTAACTTCAGGAGACCACAGGTTAAAGATAACGCACCTGTGGATATCTCTTGTTTAAGCTAGAAATTGCACCTATACAATTCAAAATCAACCGATCTCCATTTCAGGAATTTAAGCCAGTTCTTGATCTGTCATTGTCAATTAATTTAGGGAACACAAGGCATTACAGTGACAGGAATTGGTTTGATTAGTATGATTTTAGTATCAAAAATTGTTTCTTCGTATTCATTTATGGGCCAATGAGGCCTTGACTGGAAGATCCAAACTTTCTGCAAACTAAAATTCTATGCAGCTTTGCTTCATATAGATGCATTTTCATGTTTCCTTTACTAACAACTGATGTTACCATCCAATGTTTCAGGAGTTACATTCCCTTCTGGTTTCCATAACTGAGTAATGGTTACAACTCTGTGGCCTACTCCGGTCATGCTCTGCAATCATGATGCGATTGCAGTTCGGACTTTGGACTGTTACTATGCCTGTTACTGCCCTGTTATCATGATTTACTGCAGCGCCTGTTATTGCGGTTGTGTCATCTGCGTCTGTAGTTTGGATTATTTCTGCACCCGTCATTGCTGTTGCATCATCCGCACGTGCAATTCGAAGTACTATAATCAACACTGTTACCGCGCCCATTACGGCATTGGGCCCGGTACAGTTCGGATTGCTATTGGGATTTACTGCAGCACGCGTTGCAGTTTGGACTGTTATCGCAATTTACGGCGGCGGCCGTTATAACGGTTGATACAGCGCAAGCACCGCAGTTTACCATTATAGAATAGATCTTAGAGTACTACTGCTTTTCAGGGTAGATCTAATAAGAACTGGTTGATTAGCATCAAACTGAACCAAATTCAAGTACTAATATCAAATGGATCAAACTTGTAACAAGAGAAGAAAGCAAAATCTCTATATTCATTAGATAAGAACTGAATCAAAATCCAAATTGCAACTTCAATCTTTCTTTTTGTGTAAAAGTCAATCTTTAAGTTTAGAGTAATACTTCTTGAAAGCTTTAGGAAGATAAACAGGTAACAGAAAACAAAACAGATTATAACACCAGAAAGCCATGTTTGAAACAGCAAGAGCTCTTCCAATTTGCAGTCTTCGTGCAGATCCTCCGTACTCTCCCTCTACCTTGGAGAACTCATTCCTCAGCCAATCCACAATGGTGAAGATCCTCTTGGAATTATAGAAAACAGGCACAAACACAAATACTGGTGTCGCGAACTTGCCAGAGAACGCCACTCCTTCCATGAAAACCTGACTTGCAAGCAGGAAAACATGAGGTGCAGCTGTTTTGATCCCTTCTTTATCACCCTCGATGATCCCTTCAAAGATATAGGCTATAGGAAGATACAGGCCGATAATGGCGGCAACAAACACGTAAATTCGCATACCAACGCTTTTTGGATAAACGGCGGAGTCCTCAGCATTCTGAACGTAGGGGAATGCCACCTTGGAGAGGAAGTACATGTAAATGAAGGAGAACGCAACGAACCCGAAATCTTCAGGGCTTACCATGCCACTTGCAGCGAGGACGACGATGATCGCGAGACAGTTCAGTTGGCGAAAGCTCAAGAAACCAGATTTCTTGGACGTTGTGATGGTTCTGGGATTCTTCGGGAGAGTGACGTCTTCTTGGAGCTTCTGTGCCTGCTCAGTAGTCTCGTCCTGTACGTTCACGTCATTGCTCGTAAGACCAACCCCACCAGACATCTCTGTAAAAAGTTGTTCTTTCTTCGATCTGTTGAGTTTCAGGATTTTGGTTATGAAGTCACAGATTTGGGTTGTGATTAGATCTTCTTGCAAAATCAAGACTTGGGTCTGCCAGATTCTTTAAAGTAGGAGGAACAAGGAGATAGGAGATGCATGGTGAGGAAAGCACACAGGTGTCGTTGCAGCAAGAGTTTAAGGTTGAGATGTGGATACTGCCCTGTGGTGTTAGGACATGGGCCGATGGGCTTAGGACAAATTCCAACGTTCTAACAGGTGAAAACGTAAAAAGCAATCCCTATAGATGCTGGTCCCTAGCAAGCACGGCCCATTACTTGACCCGAAGTTTAATCGGGTTTAAATAGTATGATCCAAATTTGGGTAGAATTTAATCATAATTAAATATAAAATAAATATAAACTCAAAATAAATTCTTAAAAGTTTAATATTTCATTATTTAAAATAATATAATAGAATATATATTATTTTTATTAAAAATAATGGGCCGACTCTGACGTAACCTGCTCAGGCCAGACCCTTACCTGCTCGGACCCGTGCCAAACCCAAAACGATATTAAAAATGACATTAAGTTGGGTCAGGCTGAGCATGGCCATGGACAATCCAGGTCTCTCGTCAACCTGATCCTGACCTATTGACATTAACTCAGGCTGGACTACCATCCCTAGCTAAAAATAATATATTGGTAAATTATATGTTAATGATTAAAAATATAATTATCATATTCAGTTCGAAGTTTCGCAATCAAGGGAAGTTTCAAGAGGTCTGATAGTACGCAATCTTACCCTTATATAATAAAGAGGTTGTTTTCGGTAAACTCACATGCATATTTTTCGATAATTCAACTATAAAATTATAAATTGACCGATTTTTTTATATTGTTCAACTTATTAATTCACTAGTAATTTTTTAACTAATAAAATTTTATAAATGATTTTTATTTAATAATATATTTTTAATTAAATTTCAATTTCTTCAACATATAAAAGTAACTTAATATTTTAATAATATTTTAAATTATTTATTTTTACTATATACAATTTTATGAAAATTTAATAATAATTGAATGTTTAAAATTTAAAATTTTATTAGTTTAATTTCCCATCCCATTCTCAAAATATTTTTATACGCTAATATTAAAGAATGTGTTTGTCGTGTCATGGGCGTAAACCTTTCACCACGCGACACAGACACACTTGCCCTTTCACGCGAGTGATTCTGACGTCAGATGTCACACGTAATTCTTCATTTTTATTTATTATAATAATTTTTAGTGGCCTTATATATATATATATATACATTAAATTTGTTTTTACAGTTCCCTCTCTTAAGACACTTTTCATTTTTCTTTTTCTCGGCCGATCAAAGGTTTCGAGCAAAAATTCTCTCACCATCCAAACACTCTCTGATTTCCACCGCCTTTGTCGATCTCCCGAGACTGTCTCCGCCGCACCGATCTATTTCATCCTTTCTTCTTCACCGGTACGTAAACGGATATTCCTGCTTACACCTCCTATGTATAATACGTTTTTCTGTATCAGTAAGCTCGATGTCGTATATTGATCGCAGATCACGTGCTTTTTGGTTCTGTTTTTCTTTTCGTTTAATCTTATTGAATTTTCTGGCCGCAATATTTGTTTTGAAGTGAATCGACCATATATGTTTCTGCGGGTTTTTGTTTTATGGAATTTGGGAGCTCTGGATTCATTTGATGTTTGTTTGGAACTGAAAGCGCTAGGACAGTTTGTTTGATCTAGATTTTAAATTCTTTTTAATCTCATTTTTAGTGTAAGTATTATTAATTTTAATGTTTCGTACTGCTGCATTGCGGTTTGTGAATTTAATCCTTGCGCATTGTCATGTCTAGTTCAGTATTATTTATGGTATTGTTCTCGGTTCTGGCTCCTTGGCCCCTTTAGATTTTTGTTAAATTGATAGTGGATATGTTTGAATTTGAGAACTTGCTCCTATGAAGTAGTATGTATGTAGGATTACAACTTGTGCTTGCACATTTGGGTATTTATATCGCTAGCATGCTGTTTTTTTGACGTGAGAAGCTTAGTAGCATCGCTGGGTGCATGTGCATGCAGGTTCTGCCTACCTGCTTTTTAAGGATTCGTGGTTAGAAATTGATCAAGGGTTTCCAATCTGGAAAACTATGTGGCTATTATAGTCATTCAGTTAATGTTGAGATATTTTGGTTGCTTATCCTTGCTAGATGAAGTGGAATTGTTCTTCAAGTATTTTATGTTATCTGTAAGTAGTAGGTATAGTGAAAACTAAATGCAGATCTATATTTGAATATAGGATGCTGTGTGGATCTTACAACTGCGGAATGGAAATTCAGATGTGATATCAATGAGACACTATGTCAGTCTTCCATATGATAGTGCTTATCTAAACACAATTTAACTTTTGGCACTTCTATTTTCGCCAACAAGGAGACATGTTGAATTATTTCCTTATTAAAAATCAGCATTTTTGGTAGGTTGTTTGAAGATTTTAGAATCTCTCTTCCTCTTGTTTTCTTATCTCCTTGGTAGTTCAATGAAATGATGATATACAATATTTCATGAAAATAAGTTGTCTCTTCACATAACTGCTTGCTATTGGGGGGTTTAACTGAACTATTTATCATTTGGTGCAGTGGCTTGAACTGAGTTGGTTGGTTTGTTCCTTTTGTGTTAATAAATGCCTGTTGCAAAATTAAAGGCCTCAAACACCACCGATGTCATGAAATCAGAAGAGGGAAATGACTCCCTAGACACGTTCATTCGGCAAGCGATTGGGAAAGAGCCATTTCTTTCTTTCTCAAGGGCCAACGATAGCCCTGTTCATTGGATTCAATTACTTAATGCCTTGGATCAACAAGGTGGGTGTTAATATTATCATTTTTTAAAGTTAACCATTTGATGAAAACAAAGTTAGATTATCTTTATATCTTTTGTGTCTTTGGTTCACTAGTTCTGAGAATTATGGATAAAGCAATCTTTCTACCTTGTTGAAGCAGTAAACTAGGAAAAGAAACAAAAAAGTACCTCTAAATGCAAGCACTTGAAGTTCCCAAGTTTTTTACCTTTGTTTTGGCTTCTGCACTTGTGCGCATAGTTAAAATATCTATGTTAGTTGTTGGTAATTGGGAAGGGTTGGGTTTGATTGATCTTGGGTCATGAATTTTGTTATTACCTCTTTTCCTTGCAGACCTCCCAGGTTGGCCTTTGCTCACTCCTTTGAAAGTGCAGATGCAAAAGTGTGACAAATGTTCCCGAGAATTTTGTTCCTCCATAAACTACAGGAGACATATTCGTGTGCATCACCGTCTGAAGAAACTTGATAAGGTTCCTTTCTCTATTGCTTGTTGCTCATTTTTCAATTTATGCATCAGCTTTCAACCTTTTTTGTAAGTTGTGAAATTGGAAATATGGATTCCAGGTCAGCTTCTTTTTCAAAATGAATCATTAATTTTTCTTTTGCAGAAATTACTCCTTCCCTGTATTTGATCATTTTAAACCAGGAAATTTTTACCTTTTGCAGGATTTGGTTAAAAATAGGCATCTCTTGGCTACATTTTGGGATAAGGTAAAATATTTTAAGCAGATCTATTCTTAAAGCCTCTTTGTTGTTTAATGATCATGTGTTCATAATCTTTTTCAGCTCTCTGAGGACAAGGCAAAGGAAATTTTATCTTTCAATGACCTGAGTTTGGAGGTATTTCATTTTGTTCCCACGTCTTTTTAATCAAACCTGTTTGTTGAGCTTGTAAAATTGGTATCCCTGGAACATTGATGCTGTGTTGCAAAATTTTGTTTGGTGTTGGTTAACTGGTCTGCTGTTTGTTGTGACTGATACCGAGCAGAGTGTGATTTGCAATTGAAATAATTTTCACTCTGTAAAAAATTCAATTTTTCATTGCCTGTAACATAATCTTTGTAGCTTCTTTTGTCTGTTATGTTAGATTCCTCATCTAATTTGTTGTGGCTTTGGGGAATATTGATATCTGAGGTGATCAGATTAATGTCATTTTGAAGTTGATGTGTTGATGCTTAGCAATGTGTTTTGCGTTGACCAATCCCTTTGCATATTATAGCAACAAAAAGAACTCCCCTTGTGGGTAGGATTTGTTCAAGATAATTTATTTTTTCATTTGGTATCAGAAACTGATTTCTTATTTTCAGAAGATGCTGCAATTCATTTGTCTATGTTTGATTCCCATGTTTGTTGCATGAATAATGTTTTATCCCCTTTTTTTTATTTGCCTATTAGGAAGTTCCAGGTTCTTCAATTGTGAAGTCATTGACAGTACTTACTAGGAAACCGGGATTTTCTTCTCTTCCACAAAATTGTTTGAGAGCTGGATCTATCCTTTTGGTATTGTCACATCCTTTCCTCATTCATTGTATTACCTTCTGATACATGAGTTTCTGTTGCATTCTGGATCATGACCATAGCACTTTTTGCAGGACATAATCCAATCTAGGCCGACAAGGTTTCCTTTGAATTCTGAGGAACTATTCAGTATCCTTGATGATGCTAGTGAAAAAACGTTCTTGTGTGGATCAGCCGTGTCAATGCAAAAGTATGTCTTTGATGGGGAAGCTGGGAAGATTGGTCTTGAAACAAAAAACTTAATTGCTTGCACTAGCTTTCTGTTGGAGCAGAAATTGGTACTTTACCTTTTATTGTTATCATTTACGGTTTATTTAGCTTAGTTAAACATCTTGTGATACCTTTTCAGTGCACGCAAAGAAATTTCTGATTGACACTGTTCTTACAATTGCTGTGTCACACTGCAAGTAAGTAACGTTTTTCTGAAAGCAAGTAACATTTTTCTGGAATTCAGGTCAAAGCATGGCTTGCTGACAAGGATGCTGAAGCTTTGAGGTGTCAAAAGCTGCTGGTGGAGGAGGAGGAAGCAGCACAGAGAAGGTCCTTCTACTTCAAGATTAAACATTTCATGTTACCTTGTATCAATTACTGCAAGTTTGATTTGTTCTTCAACAAACTCATAGTTGACTGTGAGCTTGCATAAGCAGGTTGATTATTTTACCAAGGAAAATAAGGATGCTAATAGAAAATAATGCGCTTCACTTATGTTTCTGATGAATAATTTTCTCACTTTCCTCTTTTGGTTTGGAGCTACATGTGGGGGATAGTTGCTAACTGTGACCATGTAATGATGGTCGGAACTTTATTCTGGAATTTCAATGCTCAAACTTTGAATTACTTATTTATGCTGATGTTTTCAGGCAAGCTACGCTTTTGGAGAGGAAGAGGCAGAAAAAACTCAGGCAGAAAGAGCAGAAAGCTAAGGAGCAAAGACAAGATGAGAATATAAATGCCAAGGAGCAAAGTGACGATGGCCTGGACGCACTGCCAACAGCTGAAGAATCAAGCCAATTTTCTGTATCTGATACTGATACACATGGTCCAGATATGATGCCAGATCATGTTTCTTTGGCCGGTGAACACTTTCCTCCTCCAATCAACGACAAAGTTGTAGATTTAGAGCATCAGACAGGCTCTAGCAGTGGATATACTGATTTGTACGCAGGTCATAATTCTGAAAGGTGCACAGATCAAGGAAATGGTTGCAGGCATGTAGCTGTTGCACGTTGGAGCATGACTAGAAAATTACATCGAAATAACCTGACAAATGGTTTCCATGCAACTCACAATGTTTTGCCATCGAAGGCTGGAAGTTATAGGGATGTAAAGCAAGTGCCTATACTTAATGGCAACAAGAAGTGGAGCAGAAAAGTGAAACCTGAATATAATGGAGAGGTTTCAAGAACTGGAGTTGAAATAGAAGCAACAAGCCAACTGGATCAGGTTAAGAAGAGTGAAGTTCTGATTGGCTCTATATATGTCACGCTGGGGAATAGCCGTCATTGCGAGGGTAACAATCTGGATGAGACTGGAGATGACTGTCTGGTGGATCATCACGTGGGAAAGAAACATAATGTTCAGGAGAAGATTAGACATGATGATGCTCACTGTGTCTCTAACCGATCAACAGTAAAGCTCTGGAGACCTGTGAGCCGAATTGGAAGCAGGGGTCCAGCACTGATCGAAACTAGCGGTAGAGAATCTCAGGCTGATGAGTCTACCGGTGAGGGGGAGGAGAAACCATTGTCCAGCGATGTCTGTTTAAGAATGTGTTCTGTGGATGACACTGGTGAAATGGGAAGTAATCCATCAGTGGATGAAAATCCTCTTCCCGGAGGCCTACAGTTTTCCGGCAAATTAGCAAAAGCTTTTCTGGAAAAGAGTAAGTTAAATGTGTTCACCATTTGTTACAACCCTTTTCTTGTAGAATACTCTAACCTGCAGTGTCTTGCACAGGGTGGAATGAGGCCATCACTGCTGAGCATGTAACATTGGTACTAACCCCAAACTTTGAGCCTCCACATTGTCAAGAAGTTCAGAATGGCTGCTTATTAGCTGACTCCCAGTTTTCCGACACTAAAAATGCAAACCCTTCGGGCAATGATCCAAATCGATTTATTAATATACCGGCACATGATCGTACTGGAGCTGTTAACCGGCAGTCCAGAATAAAGTTTGAGAGAGGTGTGAAGTTGAAGTATATACCCAAACACAGAAACTCGACCTAAAGAAGATGAGGCAGGGTATTCATTTTTTGGTTTTCTCATTACTTTGATTATACAAATGTGCACAGTTCAATCAATCATTATATTCTTAGCAGAGGTTCCAGTTTTACCGATGGTCTTCTGAAAAAGTGGAGAAAGGGTCTTTTTTGCAGAGTAAGTCTTTTGTTTTTCTGTTTGCCATAGGAAGATTTTAGGGAGAGCTCATTTTAGTTATTAGTCCAGATTTTACTGTAGTAATTTTGATTTCCTAGTTAATGTTAAAGTACTTATTGCTCGAACATGTGATTTTTTTAGCACAATTCGTCAACCCAAGTAAATCTTTTTATGTGCCAAACTCTCTTAATGGATTTACTCGTCGGAGCAAAATTATCTTATCTAAAGATCAATGCTTTCATAGCGATTTCGTCAGAATATTATATTGTGAATAGGGATCATGACAATAAGTTAGATTGAATTCTAATCTTATGCTCAAATTGTTAAATTGTCAATGGAAACGACAATAAGTTGGATTGAATTCTAATATTAATCTTATGATCAAACTATTGTACTATGAATAGAAATGACAATAAATAGAATTGAATCCTACAATAAGTTGGATTGAATTGTGATATTAATCTTATGATCAAACTATGGTATTGTGAATAGAAATGACTAAGTCGGATTGAATCCTAATCATTAAGCTTGAATTTTGTATTGTTTTGAAGAGGTTGGCTGAAGCCTAAAGTATTAAATATTTCATGTTTTCGAATTTATAAAATAAGCATACATAAATTATAAGTTTTATTGTTTAATTATAAGTTTTATTATTTAATAACAGTAAAACGTATAGTCATTAATGATTATATATATCTTCCCCCAAATGTGAGAATTTCCCTTCATCCGGCTCAATTAGTTACACAAAATAAAGGGACTTTCACTTTCCAAACCGATAACCATCCCCCCAAAAGCTACTCCTCCACCGATTCTTTCTAGGTGAGCTTCTTATTCTATCATTATACTTTGAGAAGTCGAAATAATTATAATGCCATCCCACCTAAAATTTTAGGAATCCTTTAATGAATTCCTTGGAAACTTCAATAATAAACGGAACATACAGAATTGTGATCAATCAAATCTTGCAAAGTCCAAGATCTATTACTAGCCAGTGCCTCTCTGTAGAAATCAATAAAAAAGGCAAATCTCTTATGATATACTAGATCTGACTCGGTTATTGATAGAGTAAATAGATCTGTCATTTCTTGAAATCTCTGAACTAATAGAATAATATAATAGGATGTGTAAGTGTGCGCGCGTGTGAAAATGGGTATGAATTTTCCCATTTATGGGACAATTCAATTCCCTTGTAATGATATATAGAAGTCTATCAATGAAGAGTGAAGACTTATTTCAAGTTTTCAACACTAAGCCGCTTAAATAGTTTTATTAAATCTAATATTTTCATATTAATTTGGCAATAAATTGACTATTTAAAATGATATTCCAAACTTAATTTTGAAATAATTCAAACTTAATAGTTTGTTAAAACCGATATTTTAATGTGATAATGCTTTGTAAGTTATAAGGGATAAATATTTATTTAAGTTTTTATTAAATATTTTTAACAGAAATTTTGCTTGGTATTAACTATATCCAACAGAAATTTTGCTTGGTATTAACTATATCTAAATTAAACATATGATTATAATTGACGTATTATACATTAATTAACAAAATTTAAGGATTAAATAAATTTTAATTAAGAAAAATTAAATTAAATTGAAAAAATATTTATCTCAAAATCATAATTAATTAAAAACGATTTGGAAATCATTTGGAGCTTTTGGGCTTGAAGGTATAAATGACTTGTGGGCCAAACTAGAGAAGCTCAAGAGACCTTCAATGGAGATTGGCAAGTAAGCAAGTGCCCGCCGAAAATCCAATCTAACTCCAATGATTTTGTGTTCATCTGACGTTCTTTTACTTGATGTTTCTATTGTTGACTGGTAGGTTTCAAAATCGTTGCTTTTGTGTCTGTCTCTTGATCTTTTCTCATGGAAGTTGGTAATCGTATTTTGTTCGATGGAACATGGAAGCCGACGATGAAGACGTCTCGCAACAACAAACCAACAGCTCTGATCCTCCACGCGATCCCCATATCCCCAGTTACGATGATCTTCTTGCTGAACTCGAATCTCTCCGCAAATCCCACGAAGAGCTCCGGTCGAGATGCGCGACAATGGAGGAAGATGTTGTTAGGATGCAGAGCGAGAGAGACGAGGGACTTGGTCAGATTTCTGGTCTCAAGACTGTTGTTACTGAGTTTTCAAGCGAAAGAGACTTACTTCGAGGTCAGCTACGAGAGTTTGAAGTCTCTTTCAAAGAAAAGGAAGATGGGTTCTTGAAAAAAATGGGTGAGGAGTTGTGTCGAAACGAAGAACTCGAAAAAGAAGTGGACTTTTCTCGGGAAAGAATCAAAAGACTGGAACTAGAGTTTGGAAACGTAAAAAGTAAACATGGATTTTTGCTAGAGAGTTTGGATTCGCTGAAATCAGTGAAGGAGCCTTTGTTGAGAATAATAGAGGGATTGGATAGTGAAAGTGTGATAGAGGGATTGGATAGTGAAAGTGTGATTGACGTGTCAAATAACGATGAGGGTAGTATAGAATTGGAGCTAGAAAGCGAATCAATGGCGGTTGGAAAACAAATCACCTCAATTTCAAAGCTAGTCACAGAGGCAGAAACTAGAATAATCGGGTTTAAAGAGAAGAAGATGAAGGAGACAAAGGAATTGGAGAATAGTGTGGTGAGTTTGACGGAGGAGAATCGTGATATCAATAGTTTGTTAAGAGTTGCTTTGTTGGAGAAAGAGGCAGTAGAGAAGAGTTTGAATAAGCTAAAAGGGAACACTGAGCAAAAGAGAGTGGCTCTGTTGCAGATTGCAGAGAGAGGGTTGCAGAGAGTGGGGTTTGGTTTCATGATGGGAAGTGGAAATGTTGAGCAACCGGTGGAGAGTTCGAGCTTTAATAGTTCTGCTACTCCTGCTAGTACTACTGCAAGTACTAAATCAGATAGTAGTGAATGTGAAGAGGAAGTTGTCAGTCTGGTATGCTATATTTCTCATCCCAACAAAGTCTCCTAGTTATGGAGTGAATTATACTCCTTTAGTCTTTGAAGTTAAGTTATAGTGATGCCAAACGTGATAATCCAAGCTGATGATTCAATATACTGTAATTGTCTGAGGTTCTGATACCTGTTTTATTCCTCATCAGGCCTCAACTGTGGAGAGAATAATGAAGAATTTACGCCTTGAAATCGGTCAATTGAGGAGATCTTTGGAGGAATCTAGGTACCTTATTTACAGACTGCAATACCTTCTATTGGAATTTTTTTTGTAATAGAGATATGAAGATAAAATACTGATAAGATGAAACTCTGAGGAAAGGCAGAAGTGATCTGATCATGGCTGGGACAACTAGACTCTTTGGATGCCTGATAATTCATATGGTTTTGTTTAGCTAGTTGTGATTATTAATGGTTATGTTATGCCAGGTCAGACACTGAGCGGCTTCAGAGCCTTGCCAATAAACAAGCTCAGGAAATTGCAGAAGACAGATTATACATAAAGATCTTGGAAGATAGAGAAAGGATATTGGCTCAAAATGTAATCATTTATTCTATCGAGTTTTGGTGGTAAAAATCTTCTTTGTGCACCCCTGAAGTGGTGCTTTAGATTTTGCTGACTGCAATCATTTGTTTGGACCTGATAAGGTTGAGGAACTTCTCCTGGAAATAAAAGAAATGGAAGTAGAGGTTGCGAGATGGAGGGAAGCTTGCGAGTTGGAAGTAAAAGCTGGGAAGAAGGAGATTGATGAACGCGATAAAGTGGTAAACTATGTTCAAATCTTAATTGGATTCCTATTTTTCAACAGCGCATGTGTTATACAAAGTGTATTTATTTGTTAGTCTCATTGTTTTTTGCAACTAGTGTTTATGGGACAGTATTTTTTAGTCTCATTGTTCTTGGTCCCAAAGCTACTCTGTTAGAAATTCCAAGTTACCTTGTAGACATCACATGATGGTTGCGATCTGAAAACATAATTACAGAACTCAGATAACTGAAAATTAGAGCTTACTGTTTCTCCTGTTGTTACTGTGCTAACTTGCATTTAGCCGTATCTTCAGATACGAATGTTATCATCATTGTAAGTTGTAATTCTAGTTTCATTTTAGCACATTCCACTTCTATATCAACATTGTGATCTCAAGTTCATACTTGGTATGGTAGTCAGATGTTTTGTCATCTCCCTTGTTCTATCTCGGGTTTTTATATATCTTCTGATTCTGGGTGCTATCATGGAATCATTGTCGTTGATTAGGTCACCATATTAAAGCAAGAACTGGAGAAAACAAAGGCTGCTTTGGACGTATCAAACAGCAAGCTGAAATTGAAAGAAGAACTTGCAGCTGCAGCTATAGGTGCCCAGGCAGCAGCCGAGAGGTCTCTCCAGCTGGCTGATAGCAGAAGTGCAGAACTTCGTGATCGGATTGAGGAGCTAACGAAGCAACTAGAAGAAGCAGAGGCCAAAGAGCGGAGCCGTCATAAGGTCAGGCATATCTGTTGGCCATGGCGACCACTGAAAATTAACTCTGCTACTACTGCAAATTCAAGATTCCACAATGTTAAGCGAATGCTGCCAGAAATGCAAGCCTTACTTCATTAGAACATGTGAATTAATACTTGTTTATCTTTGCATGGCAAAATTTGTCTCATTACTTCCCCTTTCAGTGGTCTGTTATTTATTTCAGTTGTTCATTTATCGATTTCGACCTTTTCTCCTCTGCTGTGGAAAATTCCGCGAGATGGTTTTAGGATGTCAAACTTCAACAAACTAATATCATTTCTATGATACATCAGGAGAGTTGCAAAGATACATGTTTGAGGGTCGTAGAGTTTTAACACAATATGTTTGATTGAGCAAAGGTTTGAGTATAACCAAGAATACAACAACCATCATGTATAGGTTATTCTGCTACTAAATTAAGCAGACTGAGTTGAAGGCAACTGAATGTTGTTCCTGTCCCTGAACTTCATATCCAATTAACTAATCAAAGATTCCTCCAACTTCCTCTCTCATCATCCTCTTGACCTATCCATCAGGAAGCAATGGTGAAAAGGAACTTCATAGTCAATACAGAAATCCAGATTATGTAATGTGGTTATACTATTCTTTCCTTTTAGGCTTCACAAGGAAGGTTTAAGAACACACCTGCTTAGCCGATACACCGATGTCTTTCAAATCATCAAGCTGTCAAAATAAATTATTAGACTGTTGCGACCTTAATTTACTCTAATTATCATGAAAATTCGATTTAAAATGAAGATCACTCACATTCTTAAAGGGTTCTGGAGAATCTTCACGAAGTTCAAGAATGTATGTGGCTCTTTTCTCTCCTATCCCCTGTTGTGAATGCACCAATTAGTTACTTGTGTAAAACAATGTGTAACAATGGTAATTGAAATTAGAAGCGCTCGTCACCTTCAATTTCTTCAATTCTTCCCTGTCCATGATAAAAGAAAAAAAACATCAAAAGTTAATTGAAATGGAAATCAGTCGAGTATAGTCAGCATATAATCATCTCGTTAGTTATCAAACCAGGAAACAGAAGTCAGTAACCATAACTTCTATAAGTAATAGAAGTAATTGATCCGGGTGATAATGATTCTAGAATCCACTTACTTCTTAGCAGTATTCAAGAACCTTAGATATTCTTTAACAACTGAGTTCTGCAACAACAGAATAAACTTGATGTTAAGTATGACAAGTAAAGAAGTAGAATTGTAGATAGGAAAAACACGTCAACAAGGAAATTAGGGTGTAACCTTTACTCCTGAATTATGCATGTTGAATGTTTCCCATGGACTGCAAAAGCTTGCAACTTCTTGTGCATCATTTGTTTTGGCACCTCTATGAGGAGTTACTGGCTCCAAGAGATCGGTTGAAATTTCATCAAAAACAGAAGTATCAATTGTCATTGCCATATCCCTGTATGAAACTTCATCAAGGACAGAAGTATCATTTGTCATTGCCGTGCTCCTGTATGAAAATTCATCAAGAACAGAAGTATCATTTGTCATTGCCGTGTCCCTGTATGTCGTCGGGGTTGAGAAGTACAGAGATTTCAAATTGTTTGATAACTCTTGCAGCCGTGCACTAATAGGTGGTGATACACGTTGATTGTCAAGTGAGTTGTAGTTTTCCTTGTCCATGTTTTCACCTAATATATAGACGACCATATAACAGGGTGAAATCAAGTGATTAATCAATCAATTTAACTTTCAGGATAGGTGTACATTAAGCATTGTGGCTCACCATTTTTATCCTTTGGCAAAACTTTAGTGATTGGAGTAACTTCCTCATGGCCGTCCTCATTATGTGAGATCTCCTACAGTTGTTAATATTAAATGGGATTCCCCAGTTATTTAATTTGAAGAAATATGTAAGAGTACAAAAGCAATCGAAGAAGGCTCAGCCATTAAGTCATTAGGTCACCTGAAAGCATGCTGTAGTTTCGTTTGTAATAGAATTTGGTACTAGAGCTTCCTGATAAGAAATCAGAACTGTTAGTTTTCAATCTTCTGCACATACTACAGTAAATTAAGATCGTAAATGCACAAACCGAGAAAGATGTAGATTTTGGGTCCTGTAGCACTAATGGTGATGAACCTTCCTGTGCAAACACATGGAAGCTGTTAGAATCTAGAGATCATGATTAAGGAAGAAAAGAAGAAATGGAGAGGACTTTACAGCTTTCAGAGGTAATGCTTGTTTGGCAGTATTCGAAGTCATTTCCTACAAATGATGTTATATGAATTAATCGCATGAAACTAAAGTCAAGCTAACTGGAGGCTCACATGCATTCACAAGAAGGATTATCGATAAGAGGTATAACTTCACCGATGCAAAACCTTACCTCTTCTTGCGTAGAATGTTCAGTTGCCAAATCGTTGTCCAAGGAGCTCATCTGCATTTGAATAAAGGCTCATATAGAAAAATGAAAAACAAAGTTCCAGTGACATCTACAATTAAGTGCCCTTTCCTTACAGGAATCCGGTAATAATTGCAGCCTATCCTGCATCTTTGATTTAACTTTTACCCCTTTGAGAATGAAATTTGTACATTTGTGAATATTAGACAAATAAGACTAGTTCGTTCACTTGTTTCCTCCTCAAGCAAAACGTTGTAAAACTTGTACTTAATTACCAAGAAAATACTCAGGTCCATGATTTTTGCTTTGTTGTTTAACTTCTTAATTTCATAATTAGGGCATAATTATCAGACATGAGGCAAGAAAGTAAGGAATAAAGTACCTTCTCAGATTTCAGCTGGCCTGCTTTGTCAAACAATTTCCTTCAAGTAAGAGAAGAAAATTTGAAAAAAAAAAGACTTCAACACTAAGTAACACACGGAAAGAGAGGTAGATGCCTATTTTTTCGATTTTAGAAGTAAATTATCATCAGAATACCTAGTTTTCAATGCTGAACTATTGGTAGCAGCTTTCTTTTCAGGAAATGGCATGCTGCGCACAGCTTGTTTCTTAGAAATGTTGGAACTGCTTCCATGTAACTGGCTCTTATGTGAAGTACTCGCCATATTTCTGACTGACCTACTAATTTTCTTAGTTGAGTCTGAGATGGCCCGACTAGTTCCTTGACCGCAACGAGAAGCTAAACTCAACATGTAGAGGGAGTCTTGGCAAAATGATGGATTCTGCGTTCAAAATTGGAAACAAAATGAAAACTGGAACCCAATAAACTCAACCAAAAGATGCTGCCCGAAGCCTTGTCATAGAAAGCATACCAAGCAAGAGACCAACAAAATTCTGTTTGTTCCACCAAGGGAACCTTGCAGCAGGCGAGTGAGCTTACTTTCCCGGTATGGTACATGGACTTCATTTGCCTTCAAAGAATAAACAACATTCTGCAAGGCATATATGGACTTGTTGATCATCTTGATGTTCTCAACACAAGTTTGTCCATCTCTGCTCTTCCTTCTTGCATCCTCATAACCTGAAAAACACCAGCAGTGGCCTGGATGTTAACACTCAAAACACTCATGGATCAGGGACAATTCAGCTCTGAAGAAGATGAACAAGAATTGTACCAGCCAAATCAACAAAATTCATCTTCCCCACTACCACATCATTCCTGTTTTCACCACAGGATGATACGTATATAATCAATCCTTTGTGGCTCCTACTTGGAAGCTCGGCAGATATCTTTTGATCCAGTTTACGCATGCCACCACGGTCACCACAATATAACTTCTGAAATTCAACCATGGAAGCCACTCGAACCTGAAAAGCAAATTATATTCAAATTCAATAAACGTCCGTAACAGAGTTATCAAAAAAAAAAAACCTTGCCTGAGAAAGCCCTTTGAGTTGAATTTTCCCATGAGCTTCCAAAATTGAAACTTCCTGTCGCTTTTGATCTAGCATATCATAAACACGATCTTGAACAATCTCATAGAACG
>JANTNU010000006.1:36462283-36474356 GCA_024752395.1 Erythroxylum havanense | reverse complement strand
TCCCTACGAGGGCGGATCGCAGGGAGGGGTCAAATCTAAAACCCGACGTGACCAGAGAGGACAAAACCCAATGGTGCGGGCCTACCCAAACCAAAATTGTTATAAAATTAATTAAAATTTTAGTAAAATTAAAAATATTAAAATATATTTAAAACAACAATTTAAATTTTAATTAAAAATGTTAAATAAAAACTAATTAATTTATTTTAATTTATAAGAACTTATTAATTTATAAAATTTGAATGTTAAATAAATACTAAGTAATTTATTTTGATTTATAAGAACTTGTTAATTTAAAAAATTTGACTAATTAATTAATAAACTGATCAATTTTTAGCAACAAAATTTGTTAAAATAAAACGAACCAAAAAATAAAAATCAAATAAAATAATTTAAATTTTTATAGATTAATTGATTAAATTTTTTAACTATTAGAGTTTCTCTAAAAATAAGACTGTTCTAAATTTCGCTTGATTGCGAGACTGGTGTGATGATGAGATATAACTTAATATTAGAGATGGTAAAAGAATTTTCTTTTCGATTCAAATGTGACGTTCAATGGACTCAGGACCATAGGTTCTTGAACTTTATCAAAACGACACTGGACTGTTCGAATGAGCCGACCATCCTGAACCCGAAGCCAACCCAATAACCTCTTGTTTTGAAATCTTCCATGCATGAGTTATGCTTTGCAAATAAGAGGAGGTGACCTCTTCATGCTGTTTCATTTGAACAGTTCAGTTCCATATAACTAGATCACTGTACTTGGTCCCTATAGAACCAGATCTTTGGAGCAGAAAAGATAGCTGTGAAGAGGTAACAATAACTTCACTTAAAGAAAAATGATGCAATGAATGTCTTGCTCTTGATTCTACAAAGTAAACAATAATTCTTCCAGTCAGGTATTCAAAGGATAGAAGTTTGAGGTGGTGAATTTACAGTTTCCTTCTCATACCGGACCTGCAAACTTCCCAGGAGATGCGACCGCTCAAACTTCTACTTCACGAGCTTTATCACTGGGGTTTGGCGTGCTTCCTTCCCATATTTCAGCTAGCTCCCTCCTAATCCATGAGACCACAATTACAGGTCCTAATGTGGAAGGCACCTGCATAATTTCACCAAGGAATTAAGCTCAAGAATAAACTTGCCACGAACGATGAAACTGAAATGGTTAATCAGGAGAAAGTATGCTACTTTTTAGTTGAATTGGACAGATTCTCAATCATTGACATAAGGCCATCCATAGAAGCAATATTTCATAAGTTTTTCAACACGAGGATATCATAGTGCTTTCTCCACTTGCAACTAGGCTAACATTTAGTAATTGGTAGATAGCATGAGGTGACTTAAATGTGTAACAAAATGTTTAAAAAAGAAATATAACGATAGGTGAATATGTTAAAATGAAGTTACAAAGATCAAGCAAAAGCAAAAAAAATAAATAAGAATAATAGTAAAACATGTAATAATGACAGAAAGAAAATATCAGAGAGTAAAATTCCAACCAAAATGCCAAGAACTTGTACAAGTTTAGTTGAAAGGTGTACCAAATATAGAAGTGCAGGTTGAGGTGAGTGAGTCAGAATGCCGGCTGCTAAAGCAGTAACCAATCCAATTGCATATCCAGGAAAAGCATACCATATGTATTTGTGCCCTTTTGAGGAATGTAAATCTATGAGATTTAGTGGATCTCTGCTCTTTCGATAATCAAAACAAAGGACCAAGGCTAGAAGCATGGCAGGGATAGCCTGCAATAACAACTGTGTCAAAAGAGATGACAGAACACGATAACAAAAAGGAGCAGATGCAAGAATGATGATTCAGAAATATCGTTGTATGTGAAGATTCCATCAAAATTCTTCAACTATAGAGCAGAATCCAAAAAAAAATCACTCGAAAGAAATTTTTGGTATTATATGCAGGTAATTTGATGCCAAAAAAAGAAAAAATTCCATGCATCTTGATGGTAAAATGCTGCTGTAAGACCATTAACTTGAAAAACAGTCATACCATGTCACCCAGGCCAAGCATCATGAAATCTGCATTACTTCCTCCAGGAACTGTACTACCCAACAAATTCCTGGGGAAGACTATTTTCACTGGCAATTCAAGCTTCTTTGTTATCAGTTGCAACCCAGGAAGACTCAAACTATTAGCAACTGTATGAATAGGATTTGATGCTTGCTGTGTAGCTACTGATACCATTACATTTGCCCCAAAGAACCTCTCTGAGAAGAACACCCAGAATATGTCGTATACAAACAGACATGCAAGAAGCAATGCACATATTTTGATGTTTGGAAGACGCACATGACTTACAAAAGCAATGCATATAGATATCCCCAACAAATTGTTCAATATCCAATGTCCAGATATGAGCCAAGCTGCAACTGTAATAGAGCATGCCAACAACAATAACCCCTGGAATCGTGTATATGTCTTTGAACAGCACCGGGACACAAATGGATCTGTAAAACCACAGTACGATCTAATATGGGAAACATAAGGGGAGAAGCAGAAGAACAGGGAAGAAACAGAGGCAATGGCCGTGAATGCCGTGAGGAGTTGTGAGACGGAAGAAAACAGGTAAAACATCAGAAGTAAGCTGCAAGAGCTCACTATGGGGATCATTAATGCTTGAGACCTGTCCAGTGTAATTGAAGCTTCTGATAGGTCACGGTTTCGCTCCATTTCTTTCCCATAATTTAAAGCTCGAAATGCCGATCCAAATGTCACTGCTACTGCTGTTACAATGAGTGTGACAGGAGCAGGTTCCAATAGATAAAAGAGCTTCCACAAGGGCTCCATATTGAAGAGCTGACTTTCTAAAAACTAATTATATCAAGAATGCCAGACTGTTCCCCACACATAAAAAAGAAATAAGCCCTATAGCCAAATTTCTCTTTTCTTTTTGATAGACAATTGATAGGAGAAACTTGTCAAGCCTGCGGGAAAAAAAGAAAGGAAGAAGAAGCCACTCAATGTCAAAACTCTAATTGAATTGGATGAACACTTGATTCAATTAGTAACAATAAATTTAAAGAACTAAAATTCACTAATCAGTGGATGCATCCTGTACACAATTTAGCTCTCTGTATACAACTATGTAACAAGGTAACAATGAATTATTCAGATTGTAACCTGAAGTAAAACAAAGGTAAAAAAGAAATCTAAATTTGCAATCCTGTTTTGACTTTCTCAATTGAATTAAATTCTGAAACTAAAAACAAACCTTCATAAATAATAAAAATGGTATTCCTCATCAAGAAAAAAAAGCAAACATATGAGAAAGAATTCAGGTTTCGAATGGACTGAACACAACAACAATTCACAACCAAATATATTCACACACATTTAGAATGAATTCAAGTTCAAGAAAACAAACTCTAATTCACAACCAAACATTTCAACTAAAAGATGTCAAAACTTCCTATTACACTGTTCACTCAATTTCCTCAGCACACAAACATCAAACTACCACCCAAAGCTCGTAAAATCTGCTCTTCCACTCTAACATCTAACTCTATAGTAAACGCACTAGCATCTAACTTCACAACCAAACATTTCAAATAAAAGGTGTCGAAACTCCCTATTACACTATTCACTCGATTTTCTCAGCATACAAACATCAAACCAACACCCAAAGCTCATACAATCCAATTCTGCTCTTCCACTCTAACATCTAACACTACAATAAACGCACTAGCATCTAACTTCACAACCAAACATTTCAAATAAAAGATGTCAAAACTTCCTATTACGCTATCCACTCGATTTTCTCAGCATACAAACATCAAACTACCACCCAAAGCTCATACAATCCAATTCTGCTCTTCTATTCTAACATCTACCACTATAATAAACGCAATAGCATCTAACTCTGTGAATCTAACAATTAACCGAACATGTACGGTAAAACACGTGAAAAAGGTGAATGCATTTTGGCAGATATAGATCTAAAGAAAAGACTTTTGAAAGATTTAGAGTCTCTGGAACGGAAATTTTGTAAGATTGAAGAGATATTCTTTGACCTTGACTTGGAAGAGCTCGAAAGACTTTCTTCCTCTTCAGCCCACTCTTGTCCGCTGCGATCTCAATTCTCGCAGATTGAAACGAAAAGAGAGAAAATGGATTGTGTTCATTTTTACAGCTTTGCCCTTAACAATTGGACTTTATATTTATACACAAATTTTATTTTATCGTGTTTATTGTAAATAAAAATATATAATTATTACTCCATAAAATATAATTATTTTATCAATAAAATAATTAATAACTTAATATTACAAAAATTGATTAATATGTAAAACCAATCGAATAAATAGCCAGATCTCAAAAAAATGGTGATAAAATACACAAACTTTTAATTTTTTTCCAAAAATAACTCAACGTTATGTTTTTCCGTTAATGCGTTTGACATAATTCACTATATCAATTTAGTATTTTTGTTATTTGGCAATCACATATTATATTTTTGTCAATTTTATTATTTAATAAATAAAAACATCATAAATATTAAAATAATAATGCATTCTTTCTTTACTTCTTGATCGACACTCCTTCCTCACCCAACTCCAATTAAGGATGTTAATTTTGGCTCGACCCGGCCCGATTTTAATTCGAGTTGAACGAGTCATGGTTCAATCACACTAGGCGAGTATGGGCTGAGCCGGCATGTGGCCTGATGGAAACAATAAAAACGACATCATTTTATAATTTAAAAAAAAAATAAGAATAGGTTGGGCTGACTCGTAAGCCATCGACCAAATGATACGGTAATAAGCTATAATCAATGTCTAGATTACCTCCGTTTCAATAATTGTTCCTAAATCTATATTCAATCAATCTAACAAGATCATTCACCTCCAAAACAGCAAGAAATTGGTAACAAAGAGTATAAAGATTGTAGGAATTGAATTGACGTCACAAGTTATAACTTACTTGATAAGTTGAATCAATCTTTAAGGTAAAACAGGCAAGAATATAAATTCTCTCTTAAAGAATGCTTTCTAAATTCTATTCACGTCTAAAACTCGTGTTCATGCTTAAAGCAAGGGTTTAAATACCCTTGTGCAATACAAACCCTAAAGATAACCTAAAAAACTCTAAAGAAAGCCCTAAATATCAAAATAGCTTTCTTGAAACAAATTTGTCTAAGAACAAATCCCACATAGATTTGGGATTCAAAACTAATCAAATTTGACTAGTCCTAGTCTAAATAGGATTAAAAAAACAACAAAAATAGAAGACTAACTTAAGAGAGGCGAATTGGGTGTCTAAACTAGGCCCATGAGCTTAGTTCCTTAAAATAAAACATGCACACGACTTTTTTAATGAAACACATGCACACTTAATGCAAATCAGCTCATAACAAGCCTAAAAGAAGTCCACACGCCCTTTACAAGATAAAATAAGCCAAAGCCTATTTATTAGACTTGTGCTTGTGAAAATTGGTTAAGTGTTAGCTCTCTTGGTTTGATGCTTCCAACGTGCACACACGTTTAGGCGTCTTCTTAAGCTCTTCCCCAAGTTTAATCAACAAAACTTCTTGAAATTCTTGTAAAATAAAAGATTGTGCATAAATCTGAAATTGTGCTTTGAGCTTGTTGGAGGGTGACCTTGTAATTGGATCCATTGGCATCCTCAAGTCTCCATTGCCTTGATGAGTTGCATCATTTCCTTGTGCATAAATCTGAAATTGTGTTTTGAGCTTGTTAGAATGTGACCTTATAATTGGACCTATTGGGATCCTCAAGTTTCCATTGCCTTGGTGAGTTGCTTCACCAAGGGTCTGGTCGGGCTGGCCCAAGGATCCGACACTAACCATTGACATCCCTAACTCCAATAGCTTCCTCATTTTGTGATGTGACAAAAATACAATATATGGCAACTATATGATAAAAGCAATAATTTTTTAGGCCGACTTTACCTATTGACATCCCTAACTCCAATGACTTCCCTATTGTGTGACATGAAAAAAATACAATATATGGCAACTATATGATAAAAGCACTAATTTGTTGGGCTAACCTTACCCATTGGCATCCCTAACTTCAATAGCTTCCTCATTTTGTGACGTGAGAAAAATATAATAAATGGCAACTATATGATAAAAGCACTAATTTCTCAGGCCGAACTTATCCATTGATATCCCTAACTCCAATAGTTTCCTCATTTTGTGACATGACAAAAATAAAATATATAGCAACTATATGATAAAACACTAATTTGACAATATATGCAACTATATGATAAAAGCACTAATTTCTTGGGCCTACCCTACCGATTAACATCCCTAACTCCAATAGCTTCCTCGTTTTGTGATGTGACGAAAATACAATATATGACAACTATATAAAAGCATTAATTTGACAATATATGACAACTATATGATAAAAGCAATAATTTCTTAGGCCAGCCATACCCATTGACATCCTTAACTCCAATAGCTTTCTCATTTTGTGAGGTGAAAAAAATACAACATATGTCAACTATATGATAAAAGCACTATATATTGTCAACTATATGATAAAAGCATTAATTTCTTGGGCCGACCTTCCCCATTGACATCTCTAACTCTAGCTTCCTCATCATAATCCCTTTATTCTCTCTTTGTTTGTGTCTTCTTGTTTGTTGTCTTCTGGTTCGATGAACGCCATCTGCATTTTTCTCAGGAAAGCTCAAAGGATCCTAATCGAAAGTTATGAAATACCCAGTTGGCCTTCCATCATAAGAATGAATATTCTTCGTCAATCTGAGACAATAAGTTACTCAGTTTCTCAAGATTGTCTTATTTTCTTCTTTACGTTAAAACTTCACATACATGCACAGTTGAGATTCAGATTCAGATTTTCACTGGCTCTGCACTTTCTTTTTCTACTTCCAAGAAACACAAGATGAACACAACACTAGCTGTAATGGTGTCGCACTGGTTCTACTAGGATTCACATCTCGGTGCACCGGTGCAGATGGTCGGCCGCTACTGGTGCCTATGACTCTGGTTCACAATGCCTCAGCTAGTGGTGCTTGTAAGTTTGTAACGATGGTGTCTAGTTCTCCATTAACAGGTCCAAAGCTCCAACTATGCCATTTTCAGTGGCTGAGATTGAAAAATAAGGAGTTTATACTGATGAAGAGAAAGTTTATTTCATCTTAACTTGATCTGTACATAAAGTGGATATTTATACTTGATGAGAAGGAAAAACTATTGGCTACTATAGTCTGTATACTGATGACTATGATTGTATGTTGTTTTGTACGTTGCCTTCTGCTGTTGTGTGCGTTACCGCGTATGGCACCTATAACAGATTTGTCAGGGAATATGCTACTGCTATGTACAAGGACAAAGTAAAGCGTGGAAAGGAAAGGCTAAATGGCTGGAAATAAATGACTGGGTTTGGGAATGAATGAAATAAACGTTGGGTCCATCTTCAGAGGCTTCAGGCCATCTCTATCATAGTCGATCCATCAGCCCACTACCATGTTCAGCAGCCCATCCGTTAATATTCAGCAGCCCACTCTCTTTAACCTAGTTCTCGTAACACGCCCCCTTCAAGTCGGAGCTCCAGAGAGACAGACAGAGCTGCACTTGAGAACTAGGGCTTCGAAGACTCGCGCCGTAAAGGGCTTGGTGAAGAGATCTGCGAGCTAGTGTTTGCTTCGTACATGGTGGAGGGTGAGAAGACCGGAGTTCACCACATCTCGCACAAGATGGAGGTCAATCTCCAGATGCTTGGTGCGTTCGTGGAAGACTGGGTTTTTAGAGATGTAAATCGCAGCTTGGTTATCGTAAAAGAGAGGTATGGGTCCTTCTTGTTTCACCTAAAAACACTGTAAAAGTTGAGTGATCCATTTTAATTCACATTTAGTGGAAGCTAAGCTTCGATACTCGGCCTCTGCTGTGGATCTACTAACGATGGTTTGCTTTTTTGTTTTTTAGGAGATGGGGGAGTCTCCGAGAAAGATGCAAAACCTAGTTAACGAACGTCGGCTAAAGGGACAACTGGCCCAGTCAGCGTCGGAGTAACCAGTAAGATGGAGGCGAGAGTCAGAAGGGTAAAATAAACACTGTTGTTGAGTTCCCTTGAGGTACCGAAGGACAAGTTTTGCGGCTCGCCAGTGTGGTTCCCGCGATGATTGCATAAACTGACTCAATTGTTGCGTGATGTAGGTAATATCAGGTCGGGTAAAGCTCAAGTACTGAAGCCGACCCACGACCCTTCGATAGAACGCTAGATTGGTGAGAAGATCGCCTTCGTCCATGGTAAGCTTCTTTCCTGGGACTATAGGTGTGATACTGGGCTTGCATTCGTGTAGGTTGGTTTCTTGTAAAATGTCTTGTATGTACTTACCTTGACTGAGTAGCATACCCTCTTCGGACCTAGCTATTTCGACCCCTAGGAAGAACTTTGCATACCCAAGATCTTTGATTGTGAATTCTTTGTGCAGTGAGTCTTTGACATGGTTTAAGTGATCTTCTTATGCTCCAGTCAGAAGTATGTCGTCCACATAGATGAGGATGGCTATAAAATGGTCATCTGCTCCCTTTGTGTACAGACAATGGTCGGCTTCAGCTTTGTTGAAGCCCAAAGCTTTTAATTTAGTTGTCAATTCTTTATACCATTGCCTACCTGCCTGTTTGAGTCCATAAATAGAATTGAGCAAATTGCAAACCTCTCCTGGTTTTGCTTTTGCATAACCTTGGGGTGGTAACATATAGAGTTCTTCTTCCAAGTGTCCGTGAAGGTAAGCATCATTAATATTACATTGTAAGATAGGCCACTTCTTAATTGTAGCTAAAGCTAAGAAGGTCCGAATAGTGACAATCCTAGCAACAGGGGAAAATACCTCTGAGTAGTCGATTCCTTCCCGTTGATTGAAGCCTTTTGCCACTAGCCTTGATTTTAACTTAGCAACCGTGCCATCAGGGTTGTGCTTCACCTTGTACACCCATTTTGATGCAATTGCTCACTCTCCCTTAGGTAATTTGGTCAGTACCCAGGTCTGGTTTGCCTCTAATGCTGCTAATTGTTCATGCATTTTATGGACCCATCCTGCTGAATCTTTTGTTGTTTCATAAGACATAGGTTCAAAGATAGTGCTGATATTACCTATGAATTCTTTGTATCTGGGTGTATGCTTGACTTAGAAGTCTAACTGTTTGTCTTCTGTAATTCCTGCAGGACCACAAACTTGTGATGTGATGGCAGCAACATCGAGGATAGAGGTGGGGTGAAGAGTTGAGGCATGATGGACATAATCAGTGATGTATCTGGGAGTGACATGGGTTCTTTGGCTTCTTCTGATGGGTGGATTAAGGTTAGTTTCTGAATGACTGGTAGAGTTGATAGGACTAGTGTGAGGTTGTGGTACTTCAGCTGCTGGTAAGGAGTCTTGGTGTGGTGTTTGTGGTGTACTTGGTGGGTCACCCAATGTATCTAAGTTAGTGTCTATAGGGTTGTGGGGGAAAAGTGGCACTTGGCTTGGTCTAGGGTAGGTTTGTGGGTTGGCAAATGGAAAGGTACTCTCATGGAATATCACATCCCTTGAACTGAAGATGTTGTGTGTGTTAATTTCCATGACTTTGTAAGCTTTGAAATCTGGCATATATCCTAGAAAGATGCATTTTGATGCCCTAGGGTCCAATTTGATTTTGCTGGGGGTTTTATTTAGAGCAAAACACAAACACCCGAATACCTTTAAGTGTTCATAAGCTGGTTTTCTTTTATGTAACCTTTCATATGGTGTTGTCCATTGTAGGGTTTTGGTAGGGATTCGGTTAAGGAGATAAGTGGCAGTGAGGAGTGCCTCACCCCAGTATTGCTTAGGTAAGTGGGTTGTAAACAATAGGGCTATGGTTATTTGTAGTAGATGTTTGTGTTTTATCTCTACTACTCCGTTTTATTGTGGGGTGTAGGGACAACTTTTCTGATGTAAGATACCCATATTTGTAAAGAAATTTCTGCAGGCATTATTTATGAATTCCCTTCCATTGTCTGTTTGTACCTTTAAAACCTTTGTATAATACTGTTTTTCTATGGTTTTAATGAACTGAACAATTGTGGGTTATGTGCTATCCTTGTGTTTGAGTAAGAATGTCCATGCTGCCCTTGAATAATCATCGACTATAGTAAGGAAAAATTGTGTTCCATCTAGTGTGGGTATTCTATAGGGTCCCCACAAATCCAAATGTAGTCGTTCAAAAGGTCTGCGGGTGTGTATTATGTGCTTTGGGAAGGGTTTTCTGTGTTGCTTGGCCATGGGACAGATTTGACATTCAGATAAAAGAGAATTGGAAAACTTGATGCCATTAATATGTTTTAATTTTTCCATAGAGACATGCCCCATTTTACTATGCCAAACATCAAAAGGTACATAAACATTAAGAGCAACATTCTTAGTGTTGTAGAAATCTAGAGAAGGACCTTTCATGGTTCCTGAGGGTAAAAAGTCTTTAGTGGTCATCTCATACAGCCCACCTCTAGCCTCGATGACTGCCATAACTCCATTAGTCCGTAGGTCCTGTAGAAATAACTTGTTAGAGACAAAAATGGAAGCAATGGGGTTTTGTGTAGTAAGTTTATTCACTGATAATAAGTTCTTGAAAAAATTCGGAATGTGCAGAATTTCATCAAGATTAATCTTGTCACCAATGCTACTTTGACATATGTGCTTAACTTGCTGCCTTGTCCCATTTGGCAATATGACTGGTTCGTATATGTTTTTTTCTTCATGCTTGTGGCAATGGTCGAGGTCATTAACCATATGTGATGATGCTTCCGAATCAACCAACCATATATAATCATTAGCTGCATAATGGGCATGAGTTTGTTTTGTATTATTACCTGCAAAATTTGCTAGCCCGCTTAACTTTACCTCCCCAGTAGCTTTTCCTTTCATGGCCTTTGATATCTCTTGCTGTATGAAGATGGCTAGGTCTCTTGGATCTGTCCTGCCTTCTCAGTGCCCTCATTAGTCTCTTGTTGAATGTCTGCAGGTGTATCACTGCTCATGACCAGGTGTGCCCTAGTTTTCTGCCCAGTCAGTTCCGTGTATCTTGAAGCATGTTTCTATGGTATGGCTAGGCTTCTCACAGTTTTTCACAGAATTTATCTTCCTTTTTGGGTAAATGCTTTCTGCCACTATGGTTGTTGTTTCGGTTTCCTCATTTGAAATTTGAGCTAGTCTGTCGGACCATCATAGCCACATGCAAGTTTCTGTCCTCATTAGCATTCACCATTTTCTGTCTTTCGATTGTTTGCATTATAGCAAAGGCTTGGTTCACCAAAGGTAAAGGGTCCATCAACATAACCTGATTGACTACATGCTCATATTCCTCATTTAGGCCCATCAAAAACTGCACCAATCTGTGAGTGTTTTCTTTGGACATAATTGCTTTGGCAGCATCACAAGTACATGTGGGTGCAGGGTCTAAGCTTGCTAGATCATCCCAATATTTCTTTAACTTGGTATAGTATGCAGAAATAGTAAGATTACCTTGTTTGAAAGAGCTGATTTCCCTCTCTATTTGATACAGCATAAGGCCTTTAGCTTCTCCAAATCTCTCCTTCAGTTCTTCCCAAAGCGCCCTAGCAGTGGGAAATGGGAGGAAGGCATCACTGAGCTCCTTGGTCATGGAGTTGAGGATCCATGATTTAACCATGGAATCTGCCCTTCTCCATCTGGTAAGTAATGTTGTGTCTTCTGCTGGTTGTGTACATGTTTCGCCTACGAAGGAAAGCTTGTCTTTGGCACATAGAGCAATTGTCATTGATTTGCTCCAAGTAAAATAGTTGTTACCATTGAAAAGAGTGGTAACAAGGATAGCTCCTGGGCTTTCTGTATTAATAATGGAGTATTGTTCTAGGTCTGGGTTGATAGTATCGCTTTCAGCTGTATGGGACATTGTTGATATGTGGATATTGTAACTTAGATCAGACCTTAGGCTCTGATATCATGAAAAATAAGGAGTTTATACTGATGAAGAAAAAGTTTATTTCATCTTAACTTGATCTGTACATAGAGTGGATATTTATACTTGATGAGAAGGAAAAACTATTGGCTACTATAGTCT